>JAOTQJ010181271.1:0-23128 GCA_025642045.1 Solanum sejunctum
TGACAATATTCATAAATGAATAGCTTCTTGAGTTCAAAAATGAATATTTTGCATATCACTAAGCTTATGGAACTAGTATTTTTAAGCATGTGATTCTCACAACTCTATTCGTGCCATTATGGTCTCATTCCCTAGTTCTTGGGTTGATTATTATCATGCACAGGTATAACGATATGTATATATGTATATGTATATGCCAAAGTAGGTTGGATATGGCGGTCGGTTTGCCCATGGGCTGGCTTAGCTTAGTTGGAGACATAAGGAGCTGGTCTTGGGATATGATGGCATCATGATGTGTTGGTGCTGGGCCTCGTTCACCCCTGCTCACATGAGTGCTTGGCCGCTATTTGCCTCGGCTCACTTATCGGGCATGATTACCTCTACATATTATGATATGTGAGTGCTTGGCAATTGTTTGCCTCAGCTCACCTGTCCTATGACGTGATTGCTAGGTTGTTGTTCACCTTGGCTTACTTATGCTGCAGTTGGGACTTGTTCGCCTTGGAATTTAAAATTTCTGGTGCTATGCGGTGGTACGGCACAAGTTTGGTGGTCGCCATCATTCCCGTCCGATATGCATTACTTTGATATTTTAAATAAAGAATTATTTTGATGTTTGTATGAAGGTTTGACTCATATATTTTTATTGGGATTATTACTCTGATTTATATTTCTTACTTTCCGCTTTACATGTTTGGTACATATTTCGTACTGATCCGTCCTTCGGGGGCTGCATTTCATGCCCGTAGGTACTGACGTGCAAGCTAGAGAGCCACCTTTTTAGGATCTCTGTCTGCCGTTGAGGTGCTCCCTTTGCCTGAGGAGTAGATTTTTGGTATATACATGTATACTTATTTTTTGTATTTTCATTTATGTATATTTAAGGATATGATGGGGCCCTGTCTCGTCTATGATTCAGTTCGTATGTGTAGTGGTCTGTGGATACATGTGGGTGTTGGATATTGCATATGGTATGACTATGTATGTATGATACATTTGCTGGGCGGTTCTACCGCAGCGGTGACTTTGTCGGCCCACATATATATGTGTATGATACTTGCTGTATGCTAGGGTTACTGTTTGCAAGTTTGGTTAGTCAGTAAAACAGAGGAAATTCTGCCAAAATTTCTATAGATTTCTAACTATTATAGTTGAAAATCTGGTTTAGTGTTTGTCTGGGTGCCCAATCGGCACTAATCACGGTCCCTGGGTTGGGTCGTGACAACAGAGGTGACATGGCAAATAGAAACTCAAAGGGACCCCAAACAAGCTAATTAGTATATCACTTACACATCCTTGGTTGCAGAAGAAAAATAAACATCACAATAGACATAAATAAGGGGAAATGGGACTAAAGGAAGTCTTGACATTCATAAAAGCATAAAAGAGTCAAGCTCATAGCATAAGTATATCAATTATCCAACAATACTTCTAACATGGAATGGAGCAGGGGTCAAGACACTTTCCGGGCACACCCTCACAGTATCAAGTTTCAATATAAGGAAATATCAAATAGAAAGAGTAACGTAGATAGCATCCTCATACTTGAGGACTCGCCAAAGCTTATCTGCAAAACACCGAACTAGGCAGGTGGAGGATGATCAAGAAGTGCTCCGGTCCCTACATGGTAATATCATGTAGGCATAGAGTATGCGTTAGTGCATTTGAATGCACTACGTATGTAGGATGCAATGCAACAAGACATAAGGGCTTGAGAATAGATTAAGGGCGGACATATGGTGCAATCGCATACAACTATTCACAAGACATATGGTCCGCATGACGGACCAATCGCATACAACTATTATTTTTGAAAAATTAGCAAAAAATATTTTTCGCTATGTGTCTTCTACAATACTAGTTATACCAATTCTCCACTCCAATTTCCCCCTAATCAAGAATATGATGTTTGATTTTTGATATCGCACGTAAATTTTGAGGTACATAGAAATTATGACTATGGTCATTCTCGAAGTACACTTTGGAGCATTTCACTCTACATGGTCTTTTCATGCTCAAAGGTCCATTTGGTACTCCTTTACTCTTCCACTTTTGACATCTCATTTGCTTTTGATTCATCATCCTTAGTGTCTCCCCTCTTTGTACTCTTTTTCATAATCTCGTTTTTGGAGGAGGGTCTTGTGTTTGTAAGGAACTTTGTTCAATATTTTTGTACAAACTATTTTTACATTCCTTGATTTCATTCATTTATAGGATGCATCATCTTCTTTTTTTCATTCTTTAACCCCTTTTTTCGAATCTTTCATAGGAGACAACCCCTTCTTTTTACTAACACACCCAACTTAGCCTTTGGCCACTACTTAGTTCATTTCAAGATCAAGGAGGGATTGGTGACGAACAAAAGGAATTATCTTTCACAAATACGTGTCAGGGTTATATGGTTACTAAAGAAAGGATCAAGGTTCAGAGGGCTTCTTTAGGGACTCATGGTTCGTCAAGGGATGTCACTATGGTCAAATGTACGTAATGAAACCAAAGAGGTCCTAAGGTCCTTTCCTAGTTCGAAATCAACCAAGTTACTCCTCAAAACTGACTGGGCAAGTTCGATATGTTGTAAGACAAGCATTTCAACAAATTTCCTAACCACATTGGAAAAATAGATTCACATTTAAACAATGGCAACACACTTGCCATTTTCGATCATCACATATCCAAGCTCAATTGCTCACATAGTTAACTCAAGATGCATAAAATCCATGCACGAACTGATTTATCAAGAAAAGGACTAATAAGTTAGTGAGTACATGCTCTTCATCCATGGCACCATCCAAATATTAAAAATGGATGCTCGAATTGCTAAAGTCTAGGGACATGATATTAGCACTAGAATGACTTTGCATATATGCATGGGGTTTGCCGAAAAACAAGGACATCATTTGCAATCATTCGTCTATTCAACTCAAAAAGAAGAAAAGTAAAAAGTACAAAAAACCAAATATAACTTTGTACAACCCAAATTAAAATTTATTTGTAACTCAAAAATTTAAAATTTGTCTCAACATTCTTCAACAAATCAAAATAAACACCATTGTCTCATCCATCTCATAGCAAAACCATAAAGAAATTGTCATCCACAAAGATAGAGAGCTTCGCCTACTCACCCCGTACTAAAACCATTATCCTTTATGTGAAGGGACAATAGAGATTAAGCATTAAGAAAGAAATGAGTGTGAGAATGCCCCTGGTTCGGATCAACCCTGTTGTTGTGGTTGTGGAGTTTTAAAAGTTGTCATCAGGGCATCGATGCACCCATTTACTAGTGTATGCTCAAGATCAATCAAAGGCTTCATGGAAGTAGGCTCACATACACCAGATGTGCCTATCATGGACTTATCTAGAAGAGATGCTGCTTTGAAAGTGCCTATAATTTGGCTCTCCATCTATGCTAGCTCCTTATGGTCCTCTCGGCTAGCTAGGCTCTGCTCCCACTATTTCTTTATTAGTCTTTGCGGTGTTTACCTACTGGGTCTCTTCATTGCCATCACCAAAAAATTCATGTTCAACTCTTCATGGGGGACCATAGCCATATCCATTTTGAATAGATCTTCTAACCCATCAAAGAAAGTGTTGAAGTTTGTGGAATGAAGGGCTACCACCTCCTGATTCAACAAATCAAAATTGTCTTTTAAAGTTGATGTGTCTGCACTGCCACCACATGTCTTCTCTATAGCTTCTACCCTATCTTTTAAGTTGGTAAACTCCTTACCAAGGCCATCAAATATCGTTTTTGTGTGCCTCCATCAACTCCTGCTACTTAGCCATGGCCTCAACATTTAGATTCAGAGCTTTATCTATGGCCGCCTCAACTAGCTTAGGCATAGCTGACTCAACCCTAGTGACATGAAGATCGGCTACTTTGGCTAGTTGGTTAAAGGCAAAAATAGTCGCCCTAATGAGTGGGGGTTGATCCTATGAAGCATGTGCCTCTACTTGTGCCTCAGTAGATGGGATAGGAGTAGGAGATAACTATAAAGTAGGGGAAGGAGAATTACACCTATTGTAGAACCCAGCTCTGCAGTGCTAGAATTAAGTGTCTCAACATCAACCACCAGCATTTTGTCAGCTGGCTTCTTCCTTACCTTATCCTCCCTGTTCCGCAAAAACTCAACCTCAATCCATTGGATGTCAATGGAGTTACCTCCACATCAGTCTTCTTATTTCTTGGCACCTCGGCCTACTTATATAAAGTTGTGATGAGGATTGGGAATAACAAAGAGGTTTGTGCTTGTTTTGCCATGGTAAGGATTTATAAATTGATAATTGACCTAAGATTCAACTCTTTTCTATTAATAATGCAACAATCTAATGCAGTTATGGCACGTTGAAGTATCGACTCATTCTGAGAAGGCATCAAATTGCTGCTAATGAATTTGGACCAAAACCTCATTGGTATGTTCATCTTCAATTTCTCAACAATTGCTCCCTCCTTTTACCACGAGGGAACTAGAATTCCAATCAATGGGGCTACCGATGCTTTGATGTCCTCAAAATTCTTAAGCTATATTAAATCTTTCAGGTAGATCTAGCTCTAGAATGTGCAATTAATTTTAGCCTCACTGTATGGGTCTTGTATGCCCCTCACTACATCATGAGGCTTTAGCATTGTCGACACTCTATTTTTGCTCTTTAGAAGGGTTAGCCATAAGACTCAAAGAAATCCCAGACTAGGATGGGCACGTATGGATATCGAGGTTTGGTGAAAATCTGGAAGTTATAAAATGTAAGTACTTTCAAAACCTTTGGGTATCGATCAATTACTCTATCAGTTGATAGTTGTTTCTCATCTAAAATTTCCCTGTGCCCCACAGTCCTGAGCCTATTTAGAAATCTTTAGGTTATTATTTCCTGAATACTTTGTAAAGATTATGATAAGGAGTCATGTCAATTAGTCCTCAATTCACTTTTATGCCTCTCGTCTCGTAGGACTAGACTTCACTATCAAATGTGATGGTCTAGTAGACTTAGCAAGAACATGTTTCTGCTTGGTCATTCTGAAAAACATACTCCAAACATGGTGTAAATGGCAATTGTAAAGCAATTAGGTGCACAATTAAGCATAAAAGAATCATTCAAGGTCAATAGGACTATTTGACTGCAGAATATGCTCAGCTATTTATCGAATTGATTCGGCAATCAAATAGACCATTGTCTTTCTGCATAATTTCAGACTTTAGTCCAATATTACTTTCAATAATACTCACACAAACTTTGTGATACATCAAATTCTTCTAAAAGTTACAATATGGAACATGAAGGCCAGTCAAATAAAGCGGTGCATATGACAATTAGGTGCATCACAATGTTCACTTAGGTAGTCAATAGAAAGTGATTGGCATGTCCATTCATCCATTCACTCTTAATGCAACAATTTTACACCAACAACATAGATGAGAGTCACACACTAACCCACAATCAAATACCAATGCATGCTCATCTATTAATTATCACGACTACATGGTCTCCATAGATATAAAATCAATCAAGTGATAACTTATCCTTAAGAATGACATCACCCAATCTATCATAGAGCAAGTTTAATTCACTCAAAGAAGTTTGGGGGTTACTCAGACTTCACTCGTTTCTCATAAGAACAATCAATCAAATAAAGCAAGCATTTCCATTCAAACATTATTATGATCATGGTACTATCTCAAGCGTAAGCATTTAAATAAAGCGACAACTATGAAATTGAAATAATACCCATAAACATTCCACAATTAGCCAACAAATCATTCATTCATAAACCTAGTCCAAATAATGGGCACCACCAATATCAAAATATTTAGAGTGAATCAAAAACCCCGATAAATAATTTACACATGCAATATAGGGTTTTAGCATCACCACAAAGGTCTACCCAAACAATTTCCAATAAGATTTCAAGCAATAAAGCATGATTAACACACTCACAAACCCTGATCAACCTTTTTATCAATGGCATTCTTCCAAATGAACAAAAGTAAGGACCAAAAACAACCTCTTGAATGGTATGACATAATGAGAATCTATTATAATTCTTTCCTGATGAATACCCTTAACTTCTTTATGGAAATATTAAAGAGCTAAAAGAGGGTATTGGCATATTGAAGGAGTGAAAAGGAAGGAAGGTGAAAAGTGAAGGGACCAAGGCTTTTGAAAAGCCTTAAGAAGGTCAGTGAGGCATGTATATTTGGTAATGCTAAATAACACCGCCTAGTACATTTAGCAGTATGACAAGTATGCTAGGGACTGCCTCTTTAACAATATGCATACCTTTCTTTCAGCCTTGAAGGGTGGTGAGATTGGCTATTGCACATTTGTTTCATTGATTCGCCGAGTTACCACCTAGTTCACAAAATTTAGGTATACCTCAGGAGTCATCAAGTGACTCAAAAGGTGGTCAAATGAATGGTCACCTTTTCAACTTGGTGATATGCTGATTGATTCCCATTATTGCTCTATCAACATTCTGATCTAATTTTACCTTTCTTAGTACAAATCAACACCCATTATTTTAGGCTAAAAATACTAACTACTCACCCTGGGGTTACCTCCCAAGCAGTGCCTTAGTTAACGCCATCGCAAGACATAGTTCCTCTTCTTCATCAAGTCATCGCCTAGTGCTTCATCACTGATAACACTTTGGGATTATCTACCAGCTTTAGAGTTTTTCATATGTTGAGCACTACTTCCTCATCATTCACTCTAAACTTAAGGTCCCTATTTTCTACATCCACAATATCTCTGTTGGTGGCTAAGAATGACCTACCCAACATAATTGCCACGTCAATATCCATCTCACAATCTCAGACCACAAAATTAGCAGGAAGAATGAAATTGTCCTCCTTCACCAATACATCATGTAAAATGCAAACATGTCATTTGATAAATAGATCAGTCATGAGTAGTTGTATCATTGTAGGTGAAAGGGTCTCTAACCCCAATAGTTCAAATATGGCTAGGGGCATGTGCTTTATACTCGCTCCTAAGTCACATAGTGCTTTACTGAACTTCAAAGTTTCGATGATGCCAGGAATCATGAATGCACCTAGGCCTTGTTTCTTTGCTACCAACATTTTTATTAAGATTGTACTACAATAAGAGATAGCCCAATTGTCTCATACTCAAGAATTCACTTCTTTGTGACCAACTCCTCAATCAATGCTTCCACAAGTGGAACATTTATCAACAATGAGTTGAACATAGAGAGGAATTTTCAAACTTTACATCCTCAACGTTTTTCTTTAATCTCAAAGGAAAAGTAGGATCAATCTTGAATTAAGGTATTTTCAACCTCACAACTAGACTTGAGTTTTTTGGGCAATATTTTCTTGACATTTGCAGTATCATCCCAATACTTTTCCTTTTTGTCATTCTCTGGATTGCCAATAGCATCACCACCTCCATCATTGGCTACACACTCATCAATTTCAATAGTCATTGCACCTTCCTTTTTTTCCTACCTTATTAAGGCCTTCTTCAACAACAAGTGATGCCTTTGTACCTTCTACAACTTTCCCATTATGAGTACCAATGGCTAAGTATTGTAGATTATTTCCCTTAGGATTCCAATGGTGTCAGTAGGCAAACCTCCTTTTTGACACTAATTTAGATGAGCTGATATTTTTTCAAGCTGGGTTTACAAGGTTTTAATAGACACTGAATGTGATGCTGCTGTTTGACTCAACTGTGAAAAGTCAGAGTTTATCTCCTTCAAGGCTTTATTAGAGGCTTCAACCTTGCTAAAAATATAGGTGAGCATATCTTTAGTCTGAAGATTCTCTAGATTAACCACAAGGTCAGCAACTTTCACCCTATCATATGGTGGATCATACCTATCTCCCATCCTATCACGATTTCTCCAACACCCAACTTGTGATTGGTCAGGCCATGTACGATCTCACCATCCAGTGTTATTATTCCAACCATAATTGCTGAGTGGCCTTGCAAAAGTCAGTTGAGAACCCAACATGTGGTTACCCAGATAATGTACCTTCTCATTATAACCACCTTCAAATGGAGCACCATCAAAAATCACATCATTAACATCTCCCACAACATTAACACTTTTACGATTTCCTCCTATTACATGCTCAGTCAAGAGATCAACCTGAGTTAACATCTTCGAAATAATCTCGTCCCTCTCTTAATATTTAGCGAGTTGCTCCTTGGATGGGCCTCTATTCCCTGAGGGTACCATATTATCTCTTGTGTACCATGCTTGGTTAATTTTTAGCATTCAATCTAAGGGGTCATAAGATTCAGTGAGCATTTTTATCATTAGTCATCCTCTTAGCAGCCGGTCAGGTACCCCTCTGTTAACAACAGCAAGGCTTAACTAGATGTATTGCAAGAGCATATGGTCTGAAACTCCACGATTAGGGCATCAAAGTAAGAGTTTCTAAAACCAAAGCCATTGTCAAGCAACGGGTCACCTTCAATCTCCTTGAAATTCTCAATACATCTTCTCAGCTTTATCATCTTCAAGAGAGGGAAAAATCTTTTGAGAAATGCATTTTGCAACTCATCCCATGAAGTACTAGAGTGACAAGGTAACTCAGCTAGCTATCTCATTACATCTCCGATGATGGAAAACAAAACTAGCCTCAGTCTAATGGCTTTTTGGCTCACTCCCTTGAAATTGATTGGGAGACAGACATCGACAAAGTTCATGAGGATCCTCATGGCCAAGTATCCCAAACAATCCCTTCAGGTGGAGGAGTTTCAATATAGTGATTGTTACATGAAAATTAACTCCTCTGGCCTATGGGGATAGTTCGATAGTACATGTGTTTCCTAGTTGGTCCCAATTAACACTATGTATATTGTTTGCATCTCCAACATTCTCTCCATGGACACTCTCATCATCCTCCATCTTAACACCTATTTTTCAATAGCAAAAATAGCAAGAAAATAGTAAAAATAACTCTAGCTACAATGACAAAGCTTAACAAACACTTCAATTAAGAACTCATCGATGCGCTGGCAATGATGCCATTTTTGATGTTGTTCAACCCGGATACTCAAAGGAAGCAAGGGTGGTCATCATCAACATAATAACTCAAATAAAAGGCTAAGGTCGAATCCCACAAAAAATTGTAGTTCACAAATAGAAGAGGTTCATTTGGCTAAGTAATTGTATGATTTGGGGGTTTGTAATAAATTAAAGCAAGATTCAAACTACATGATATCTAATTAAAAAATTAATCAGCAAACTAGAGAATATGTTGGAAATATTGAAATATGAGAATTGATTTACTACCTGGGTCTCGATATTTGACTAAATAGGTTGATAATGAATGAATAGGTTATGTTGCTTGTAAACCCATTTGTGTTATGACACACGGGTGTTTCATATGATTCAACTGCGATATCATACGCGGACCGCCGAGGACATGCTTGGCCTGAGAAATCTTAGAAAAACCCTTATTACCTTGTCTATTGAGTTCATAGTTTTGGACTTCAACTGAAACTCCAAAAGGTTTCCAGCCATTATATCGATTCTACACTTTAATCATTCCGGCCAAAGTATCAATTAGAGATATAATGTAAACCCCAAGTTGCAACCTTGAAATTATAGATTAAATGTAGGAATGGATATAATTCACTCTAATCAGCTGCAAATAAGTCAAAATATCAAAGACCTAATAGATAAATAAAAAAAACAATATCAATAGCACACCCTTAACATAGATGTTTTAGACACACATGCTTTAAATTAGAGATTTAATATTAAATATAATAGTTGCAGTCATGAGTACCAAAATGGAACAAAAAATATGTTATTACTAGCCAATCTACTCAAATTTTGCTTCCTTAATGCTTGAAAAACCCTATCAACCCGTGTACCTTAAAGAAGGATGATTCTATGTACTACTCTCTCTGTAAACATAATTAGAATGATATGATATGCACTATGTACTTTCAAATTTTCTTATATAGTCCATGGAAAAGTGTGAAAGTTTGTGCCACAAATTGGCATTTGGTGGTCAAGGTTGACCATCACCAAGCACTCCGACGATATTCAGAATGCGCACTTGATTGCTTTCCTTTGCGTCTTCTTAAGGCTTTCTCCTCTACAATATTAAGCATTGGTTCTTCACTCTGTGAATACGATTTGATTATTGGCTGACTTTCCCATGTCATCTCTTTCTTGTCAAGGTTTTGGGACATTGTGTACTGCAACTTTAGGTAGTCTATTGATCCATTTGATGGTGCACCGATTATGTTTTGCAACATCGATTCTAACTGTGTTCCTTACTTGGGTTTGAACCTTCACGGTCTCTTTGAATATTCGAAGTATCACTAAATATATAGTTGATACTGCTTTTCACTGTATTTTGGCATGTTTTCTCCCTTTCAAAGATTTGTCAAGTATTGTCCATTTATATGTTTCTAATCCCATTTCCTGACATAACACATTCATATTCATTAGAGATTGGAAATAATAGCACACTAAGGATAATATTTCTTCTCAAACTAGCCCCAAATGAGTCCAAAATATGAGCTCGTCAATGGTGAATCAATACAACATCAAAGAAAAAAGATATATCTATTTTACTATGGACTGTGTAGAAGACAAAACTGGTTGCCTTAGGCATGTAACTTGCACATGTCAAGTCTGTCAAGTGTTTATATTTAGTAAGTTACAAATTAAATTTATTTTATAAATTTTAAAAGACATTTTAGAAACTTTTCATTTCTAGTTATTCAGCTCCTCTCCCCTCTTAAATCCCTAGTCAAGAATCAATAAATAATCAAGGCTTTGTCCAACAATGCCTAGAATTCTCTCAAGTCTCTATTTGAACTTTAAGGCAAAACCTTGTTCCTTGTTTAAACTTGTCACGATCGGGACCTAGAGCCTAGCCGTGACATGGCAAATGTGACAGCTGAAGGTATCCAAGCCTCGTGTTCATATTGTGTGCATTTATAAGGTGAAAGCATACAAGAGAGAAGTAAGCAGAATAATATAAAATGTAAGAATATTATAGTTCCCATAATGGAATATATACCAATCCATTAAGTTCCAGATCATTCCTTTACATCATTGATCTTGGCAGGGGCTAGCACATAGCTCACTAGCTCACCCTAAAGAAATACTTCAAGGAAATAAAGTGATAAAGTCTCAATATAAAAAAGACATCATAGAGCTTGTTGTCACCAATAAGTCTTCAATCTCGAGATTTGGATCTAGCCACGAAATAGAACAGTCTCTTCATCATTCATCCCTACATGCTTAGGTCATGTAGCCAAAGAAGTATGTATTAGCACATAAAGTGCATTAAGCATATAGGTATGCTATATATCAAAGGACATCACAATAGTATCAATATACATAATCATAATAAATGTAGAAGGACACAATATTCATGAGCGTACTTTTTAAAAATCATGAGAATAAGCATCATAAATCTATTCTTAACCTTAGCATACGTATGTATGAATAAGACCATAACCAACATTAATAAGACTATGCAAACTATTACATGGAATCTCGATGTTCACTCTACATTGAGCTAAGGGGATTCTACTTTGCCAAGGTAAACTCGATCCTCACCCTATAGGCTCTATGCTAGTATGGTGAGACCCATTATTCAACCCTCTATCCTATCATAGTGAGTATCCATCATTAAGCGAATTGGATACAACATCACACCTTTAAGGCTTAAAGCATGAACATCATTCCTGTGCTAAAACAAAATTATGGGACCATGGAATCTACCAAAGCTCACTTGGTGCTAAGTCATACCCCATGGAAAACATAATTATGCATATATATAGATTTCCAAAATAGATCATACTGCACTTATAATTATGCTTTCATAGTTTTCTATCATGATCAAGACCTAGGGTCTAGGAGAGACAAGGTGAATGGGAACCCGAGAGTCCCCAAACAAGCCTCAAAGTATCCATTTTCGCATCAATGGCTTGAAAGTGCATAAAAATAGTAAATTGATAGTTCTAAGGATAGGTATATAGGACTCACACTGTGGGGATATCATAGAGATAGGGATTAATATGAATTCACATAACACATAGCATATAAGGACTATGGGGCGGGTAAGTATGACTCACTCTATCGGGCAATACGGGACTTAGGGTCTTCCATATTTCCATATAATAACATAATCACATGTCATAATACTCATAACCAAATCATAGTAACCATATTTTATAGAATCATCATCTCCAAATCGCAAGATAAAGCAAATAACCATACAACTGCTTACATTATGTTGAAGAACACCTCTAGTCATAAAATAGGAAGATGGCCAAGACTTATCCCGGGCTCACCCTCAAAGTAATATAACATAAGCGGAAGTAAAATAAGGTAGATGGATGGTGGCATGTCCTTGGAAGATAAGGTGGAAGATAAGACTCACCATAACAACGATCTCATATCTTACTAGTCATCAAACAATTGATGAATATAATCTCCAGTCCCTACAAGGTTAGATCATTTAGGCAAAACATTATAAGTACTTTTGAATGTACTAAATATGACTGTGTGATGCATATAAATTTACTAAACCTGCATTGAACATCTTTATGGCAAGGGAACATTTATGGAAAGAGATATATAGCAAAGAAGCATAAGATAACAATATGCCATGTAATCTATGATGCATGGAATGCTATGATGCTTATATAAAGTGGGGAGGAGACCTCATGATATATAAGACCAAGCGAGCTATTAGTTAGAGTCTCGATCTTATCCACACATAGGAAAAGGGGTGGCCTACTTGCCAAAGGTAAGTCACACTTCCCCATGTGGGCCTCCCATTTCGGGTATGATTGTCACATCATTTCAAGTAGATCATTCCTCAACTAAGGGGATGAGCCTCAGATCTCAATGTCTTATGACCAAACCTTACGGGCCTCCCATATCATAGAGGGTTACCATATACATATACCTATGCTTGTAGATAGTTCAAGAGAAATGAAGGGGACCCTTAGGGATAGCCATGATGCCTCTAATCTTATTGGTGCTAATTCATTATCCCATAAGAATACATATATGTATAGATGCTTCAAAAAGAGGTGCAAGTCAGTTCAAATCATTTCATTTCATATTTGCACTTAAATGCCAAACATTCTCCATAATCGTTCATACTCAGGCTCAAAAGCGAAATCATAATTCATATCATACTTTTCATGTATAGGAATAGCCCATTCGTAATATCAACATAGTGTAAACACCCAATGTCACTCCAAGACCCATATCATAGATATTTATGTGATCACATTGTTGTCATAACTATATGAGTGAGCTTAACCCACCAATTCATTTCCTAAAAAATATGTGGATGTAACCCACTAATTCATTTTCATCGAAATCCAATGCTCGTGAATGCATATGCTATGAATGATATATGCATAGCAATGGGAAAAATAGATTCAATCTTTTGTCAACAATCCAATATAAAATTCAAGTAAATTCATAAGTACAATCCATATTCAAATCTCAATTTAAACTACCCATGCTTAAATCAAACTTTAAAGGGACAATGCATATCCAAATCTTCATAATAGTCATGTAATTCAACATTGAGGGATTAAATCAACTTGATATCCACAAAGGCATAGTACATACTTCAATTAAATGTGATGATCAATAATCCTCAAAACTCATAATTAAAGTAAGCTCAAATTCCTTAATTCAGGTGTAAAGAGTTTAGATCTTGTTGGTTGAAAGGACAAAGAATTAATCTCACATACCTTACTTAGGAAGATGAATTCCAGAAGAACTTATCTTGAAGTTCAAATCCCAACTGAATCCTATCTTGAATCTTGAAGATGAAACATAGAGAGAATTTTGAGTGTTGAATCTAGAAACTAAATGTTAGTCTTGAATGAGGGGTTCGAATTAGTGTGGGAGATGTTTAGAAATGTAAAGGGGGTTTAAACGTCTTAGAAAGCCTTGGGGTTGGGCCAAAATATCAAAAATACCTAAATAAAATGAGCCTTTAAATATTATCCAAAACTTACCATGAGTAGTTCCAAGGGTCATGAAGCTTTTCACGGTCCATCAAAGCCCACTATCCCATCCTAGATAGGGTTCACCAAAAAGGGCATAACTTCTTACTCTAAACTCAGAATTGGGTGAATCCAGATGCGTTGGAAAGCTCATTTAAAGTGGTTCAATTAGGTAGATTAGAAGTGACCCAGTTCTTTTTATGCTAAGATATATGACCATTTAAAGTTGACCATTTTATTGGTTCTTATGAAAAGATTAGCTAATGAAATTCCTTTGAACTTGGCTTGATGTAGAAGCCCCATAATGACTATTTAATGTTGACCCTTTTATCGATTCTTGTGAAAAGCTTACCCAATGAAATTTTTTTGAACTTGGCTTGATTTAGGAGACCCATGACGACCCTAAACTAATTAAATAAGCTTGGATAAAAGGCTTAAAAGTGAATTTATCTTAAGCTTGATGGTTCCATGGGAATCCTCCAATTAAAGCTCGAAAAGAGCATTCAGAAAGTGTGTGAGCGAAGGAATGAGAAGGTACGTATTAGAATAAGAATGAGTAGTAATAAAGGAGTATAATTGATTTAATGATCCCATATAGGGGTCTCACGGACCGTGGAGACTTCTATAAGGTGGATACTTGGTAAAAAATGTTTTGAAACCAAATTTCCAAGCACCATAAGGTCATTCAAAGTTCGAGTCCTTACATCATCTGCCCCTTGAGAACATTTGTCCTTAAATATGATAGAACAAGGCTTGAAATGCTTGACTTTATCATGAAACATCCCAGAATCAAAAACACAATGCATATTTCATCATTTTAAAACCAATAAGTCATATGAAAACACCTTTAAATCATTCAAAATATCATTAAATCATTTTTGTGCACATGTATGCTTGTCATGTTATGAAACACAAGAGTGAAAGAATTAGGACCATTTAGAATAGAAAGAACATAATACCATAAGATGGAGTAGAGTAAAAATATGGGGATTTTATTTCATCATGTCCAACTCTTGCCCCCATGTAGCACCATCCACATGTTGATTTCTCCAAAGCAACTTACCCAAAGCCACATCTTCGCTGCGAAACCATTTCACTTGCCTATCCAAGATCTCAAATAGGACTTCCTAATAAGACAATATTTTTGTCAAACTCAACACCTTCAAAGGGAAAAATTCTACTAGGATCACTAATAAATCTCCTCAACATGAATATATGGAAATCGGGTAAACAGAACTCAAATCGAGAGGAAAATCTAATCTATAGGTTACAGTCCCAATCCTCTCAACAATCTCATAATGACCTGCATACTGAGGACTTAACTTGCCCTTCTTACCTAAATACATTACATCTTTCATAGGAGAAATCTTCATATGCACCCTATCATAGACAAGAAACTCAAGATCACTCTTTCTAACCTCCGAATAAGACTTTTATATTCAATTTGACTCTTTCCATTACCTCTAAAACTAAATTCATCCAATCAAAGCCATCTATCCCAAATCAAACCACCACATTGAAAATCTACACCTTCCACCATATAAATCCTCAAATGGTGCTATACTAATGTTAGCATGACAGTTGTTGTTGTACGAATACTTAATATGTGGGTGATGATAACCCCCAATTACCCTTGAATTCCAACAAAAAAGGGCTCAACATGTCCTCCCAAGTTTGAATTGTCCTTCTGTCATGATAAAGCCTAGGGCATAGATGTGCCACAATGAATAGGGAACCTGAAGGGAACCCAATCAAGCCTCTTACCTTGTCATTATACATCATTGGTCGTGCCAGCATGTAAAAGGCATAAAATAAGGATAAGGGGCATAGGGGTAAGGAATACCTTGCAAAATATCATCATAAAGTGACAAGAAGTAAAAAATGCATTATATAGATACATAAATAAGAGCGGGAGTCATGATAAAGTAACTAGGGTTACCCTCATAGTCAGAATAGAACATAAAGTAGAGTGTCTCAAACAAAGTAAGGGAAAACATAGAACAAGGTGCCACACCCCACAACTTACAATACTAGTACTACATAAATGAAATATGACATGGTTTGGTCAAATTAGTGCTAATTTTTCAAAGTGCTTGCATCTCGTGTAATGGGCTATATACACATCTAATGCTTAAGAGGGTCGAGTGCATACATATTTTATGTCAAATTGAGGAGATCACAGCCTTAAACAAAGTGAGAAAATTGAGGTACTTATAGGACTTAGGAATCTAACAGGTGAGTCACCTACTTGCTTAGCTTAAATTTGCTAGCTAAACAGAGATGAGGCTCGACGTCGAATTGGTCCAAGTCTGATTATGAATAAAGTCTATGTTAAGGGTGTAACTTTAGTCCATGTTTTATCATCATAAATAGACTACATTTGTAGCCCAAGAAGTATACTAAAAGGGGCCAAGTACATCATAACCCACTTGTCTAATTGGGCCCAAACTAAGTGAAGAGAAGTTGAAAAAATGGGCAGCACAAGCCCATCAACTTGGAGACCCATTTAGGCCCAACTGTAAGGGCCAAGCTGCTGGATAACTAGCTTATTCATATGTGGTAAAAGGTGGTCAAAAGGTCAAGAGTAAGTCGACCAAGAGGTCCTTTATAAAGGGCTTAAAATATCTCCCACAAGTCATTTTCAACTTGACCAAAACAAAAACCAGTTGCTCTCTAAGTTTTCTTTCAACTTTCCTTGACTTTGTAAAGAAACCAAAAGAGTCTTTTAGGGTTCTTAAGGGGGATGTCAACCTTGAATCCAAAGGTAAGTAATTATAGTTGTGAATTTAGTATAGTTTCTTCATGAAAAACAAGAAGTATATGCTAGAATGTTTGTGCTGAAATATTTGGACAGCATGTGTTTAGAAAGCTGTAGCACACTTGCCTTTTGTTTTACTAACTTCTCTATGGTTTATGGGCTATATTATAAAGAAAAGTTGATGTTCTTGTCATGGATTGAGTTATAGATATTACCCTAAGGTTGCTGCCCTTATTTTGGTTACATTTAACAAATAAACAAGTTTTGTTGTACTATCTTATGTGTAATATAGATTGGAACTTATGGGTTGTTGGATGGAAGGGTATTGGTCACATCCTTCATGACCTCTTTGGTGCTATTCTAAGACTTTTCCAGGATTGCTTGTATGTATAAATATTGTTAGAACAGTTTGGTTAGAGTTGTAATAGGTTTGGAATTGCTAACGTCGGACCTCTTGGTTGCTGTTCTAAGACTTTTCCAGGACTACTTGTATGTATAAATATTGTTAGAACAGTTTGGTTAGAGTTGTAATAGGTTTGGAATTGCTAACGTCGAAATGTAGCGAAGGGAGGTGATGTTATGCTGTCCATTTGTAGGTTGTGTAAAGCTGTCATGTGTTGTGCTTTGTGGGCTATTGTAGGACTTTCATTGCACTAAAATAGGATGCACATGATATGTACATGTGAATGTGTATTAGAAAAATACGATTATGGGCAGAAAGGTTGAAAGAATATGCTCGGGTTTATAAATACCCACTTGTTGCTTGTGCATTGTTGTGCATTGTTTTTTTATGTGATTGGGCTGCCAAGATGTATTTATTGGATGCAAATGCTAGGTTTATCACCTACTATATTATAGATAAATATTTGGAGGAAGGGAAGGTTATCTCGAGGTAGTAACGAGGTCACACAACAAGGTATGTAAGGCTACTTGATTTCTTATTACTTGGCATGAAATCTATATTCTTCCTTGGCACGTAAATGCACTTGGTAACTCCGACACAACCATTAACCATGTCTTCACCCTTTGGCACGATCATATGCTCCCATACATAGTCAAGTTCAAATCTGCATACATACATGGATACCAAGTTACATGGATTCTTTTTGCCAAATAAAGTTCAAGAGTTATTTTATCTTATATACATTTCATTATTTGTGTAACATACTCTTTTCACTATCATATTGTCTTGTAAGATTATCTACATGTCACATGCTACATATACAATCCTACATCTCCAACATTGTGACCCCCAAAAGAATCATCTCAAAGGTAATTGAAAGGTAAAGTATATTATTTATTGATGGGTGGTAGCCCAAGGGGTGGAAGAATCACCTAGCCAGGGATAATCCTACCACGGGTGGTAGCCCGAGGGGCTAAGGAAAAACCTAGACGGGGATGATCCTAATACAGTTTTACCACTGATCAGCTGGTCATTTGTATTACATGTTGATTATAGACTATACAGTAAAGGTAAAGTAACATAAACAACATAAAGTATATGATCCCAAAGTATAACCAAGGGTGGTCTCTAATCTTACACCAGTGCATGGTTTCGTTTGAGTTGTTACATAATGTATAGTATGTCCTGTATTATATATTCAGTACATTATCCCATATTTACATCCCTTATGGGGGACCTGCATTTTGTGTTGCAAGCACAGTTGCTAGTAGATCTTCCCAGTAGGAGTATAGGATATCCAACTGTTGTACCAAGCTCCAGGTTGCTTTGGAGCTTTTTATGTCAAGATCTTATATATTTGTATTGTACAGTTAGTCGAGGCAGGGCCCGTCCTGGTCCTTATCAATCACTTTTTCTTATCTAGAGGCTTTGTAGACTATGTAAGTTAAAGTGGTCATTTCTCATACTTTAAATACCATGGCCCCAATGGCCTAGCCATATGCATTTCCTTTTGGCTTGTTATCACTGTTTATTTTCTTAAAGGCATGTTAAATGTAGAAATCCCTTACAATGTGTATAGAAGGCGCATAGACACAGGTTGGTTCTCTCGAGCTTCATTGGCAATGGGTACTAGTTCTCCCTAAAGGGACTTTGGCCATGACGAAAGTGGTATCAGAATGGGTCGTCCTAGGGAGTCTACAAAGCCGGGTCTATGTAGAATCTTGTTTATCGATGTGTTGTGCACCAAATTTATAAGTAGGAGTCTACTAGGCATTTAGGAGTTGTTACCTTTTTTCATTCTTTAGATCGTGCTATAAAGTCAAGTGTAATAGGTGCATTATTTATAATTCTAAATTATTTTGTACAGCAAGTATGCCCAAAATAAGGCAGAACAAAGGTGAAGGGAAGGGAGTAGAAATGGTGGTTGGTATACCCAGTCAAGTGAGACAATGAAATGAGGTTGAAGAGGAGTCTCTGTCATAGATATCTCCAACTCCTACAGTTCTTGATGAACGCAGAAGTAGTGAAATTCCCCCAGAACCACCTATTGATGTTACCGTGTAGGATCTGAGAAATGCAGTCCAACTATTGACCTGTATAGTTGCTGGTCAAGGTAAAAGGCAGGAAGGTCCAGTTATAGGTACGGGTGGTGCAAATAGGACAGTTGGCACAAGGATAGTGATTTCCTTCATTTGGACCCTCCAGCCTTCACTGGGTCTGATCTTAATGAAGATCCCCAAGACTTTATTGATCAGATTCAGTGCACTTTAGATGTTATGCATATGAGTGGTGCAGAAGCTGTCCAGTTAGCGACATATAGGTTAAAGGGTGTAGCTATATTATGGTATGAAGGTTAGAAGCAATCTAAGGGTATAGATGCACCTCCAACTACCTAGGAGGAGTTCAAAGAGGCATTTCTTGACCATTATTTGCTACTAGAGATCCAAGAGACCTGTACAAATTAGTTCTTGAACACCTACCAAGGGAATATGAGCATGAGGGAGTATAGCCTTCAATTTAATTCCCTCTCCAGGTATGCTCCTAATGTAGTTGCTACTATGGCAGATAGAGTTCATCGATATGTGGATAAATTAGATAGTATCTGGTCAAATACTGTACCATTATTTCCTTGAACAAAGACATAGTTATAGAGAGAATGTAGGCTTTTGCACAGAAATTGGAGGATCAGAGGCAAAGGAGAAGGACATAAGAGGTAGAGAGGGCGCAATCCAAGATGGTCAGGTCTACAAGGTAGATTAGACCACCCCAAGGTGAGCTTAGGTCTCGGTTTTCTAATAGATCGTATAGGTCATCATCCTCCTACTTTGCAGCCAATGCTCTACCACAACTTCAAGGGGTCAGAAGTAATCAGTTTGGTCAACGAGGTGAGGGACAAGGTACATGTATGCAGGATATTCGGCAGGCTAGCTAATGACTCTTAGGCAACCTTGTAAATATTATGGAAGAAGTCATCCTAGTATATTTCATGTTGGGACAGATGTTTGTTATTGGTGTGGTGCGCTAGGGCACATAATGAGAGAGTGCCTGAGAAGACGTATGGGTAGTTTAGCATAATCTACTAAATCAGCTATTGTATCATTATCATCAGTTCCTCCATCAGGTAGGGTTTAGTAGGCTATTGGTCGTGTTAGAGGTGTTAGAGGGGCAGCTAGCTCTAGTAAAGTCCAGAATCGCACTTATGCTAGGGAGCGGCAGAATTTGGAAGCTTCAGCTGATTTGGTCACAGGTACATTGTCCATCTTTTTACATTATGTATATGCATTAGTTGACACTTGTTCTACACTGTCATACATAATTCCACTAGTTGCTGGGAAGCTTAGGAGAACACCTAAATTATTGAACAAACTATTTGAAGTGTCTACACTAACTTGTGAATCTATTATGGCTACAAGGTTTTATTATAACTGTGTAGTAACTGTTGGTGACTGTGACACATTGGCTAACCTTATTGAGATAAAAATGGTGGAATTTTTTGTTATAATGGATATGGATTGGTTAGCTTCTTGCTATGCCACTTTGGATTGCCGAACTAAGAGAGTATACTTCCACTTTCCAAATAAGGCAGTTTAGGAATGGGAAGGCAATGTTGGAGCAACAAAGGGGAAGTTTATCTATTATTTTAAGGCTATAAAGATGATATCCAAAGGATATATATGTTATTTAGTTAGAGTGAGAGATATGGAGCCAAAATCACCAACTCTTCAATCAGTTCCTGTAGTAAATGAATTCGTTGATATGTTCCCTGAATAACTCCCAGGTTTACCTCCAGAACGAGAAATAGATTTTGGTATTGAATTACTTTCAGACACTCAAACTATTTCTATTCCTCCATATAGAATGGCTCCGACAGAATTACGTGAATTAAAAGAGTAGTTAAAAGACTTATTGGAGAAAGGTTTTATAAGACCTAGTGTGTCCCCTTGGTGTGCACCAATTTTATTATTTGTACACAAAAAGGATGACACCTTGAGAATATGTATCAACTATTGACAACTGAATAGAGTGACAATAAGAATAAATACCCCCTCCCCAGGATTGATGATTTATTTGATTTGATACAGGGTGACAAATGCTTTTCAAAAATTAATTTGAGATCAGGTTATCACCAAGTGAGGGTGAAGGAGAAAGATATACCTAAGACTATTTTCAGAACACGCTATGGTCACTTTGAATTTCTTGTTATGTTATTTGGGCTAACGAATGCACCAGCTATTTTTATTGATCTAATGAACAGGGTATTTAAGCCATTCTTGGATGTATTCGTGATAGTATTCATAGATGACATTTTGGTATATTTAAGGTTAGAAGAGGACCACACAAATTACTTATGACAGGTGTTACAAGTTCTTCGTGATCGACAGTTGTATGCCAAATTTTCTAAATGTGAATTTTGGCTAAAATTAGTGGCATTCTTGTGTCATATTATGTCTGATGAGGGAATAAGGGTTGATTAACAAAAGATAGAGGCTATGAAAGATTGGCTAAGACTAACAATACCCACAGAAGTTCAGAGCTTCCTAGGTTTGGTAGGTTATTAAAGGAGGTTTGTTGAAGGTTTTTGTTCTATTTCTTCACCTCCAACAAATTTGATATATAAGGCAACCAAGTTCCAATGGAATGATGCTTGTGAAAGGAGCTTTTAGGAATTGAAAAATAAGCAAACTTCTACACCTGTGCTAGTACTTCTAGAAGGCACCGAGGGATATGTAGTGTATTATGATGCTTCAAGAGTTGGCTTAGGGTGTGTACTGACATAACAAGGTAGGGTAATTGCTTATTCATCTAGATAGCAACGACCACATGAAAAAAACTACCCAACTCATCATATTAAGTTAGCAGCGGTTGTATTTGCTTTGAAAATATGGCGCCACTATTTGTATGGGGTATATGTTGACATATATACTGATCATAAGAGCTTGTAGTACATATTTAAGCAGAAGAAGCCAAATTTAAGATAGCGAAGATGGCTAGAGCTAATAAAGGATTACGACATTGATATACTATACCACCAGGGGAAAGCAAATGCGGTAGCCGATGATCTGAGTCGTAAGGGAATCATGAATACTAGTGATCAAGCTATGGCGAGTCAAGAAGTGGCTAAGGATCTACGTTAGCTAGATAGTTTAGGAGTTTGCCTTCTTGAAACTCTAGAAGAAGGGGTTATTATACATAGTGCAGCAGCGTCTTCATTGGTAATGGAGGTGAAAGAAAAATAGTTCGAGGATCCTATTCTATGACAACTTAAGGAAAAGGTAAGTCAGGGTACGATAAAGCGCTTTGACCTTACATAAAATAGAGTACTTAACTACGAAAATAGATTATATGTGCCTGATGTTAACAAATTAAGAAAGAGGATAATGGAAAAAGTCCATCATTCCCGATATTTCATCCACCCAGGATCAACTAAGATGCACCATGACCTGAAGGGAATGTTTTGGTGGGGAGGCATGAAAAAGGACCTTGTAAAATTTATGGCTCAATGTCCAAATTGCCAACAAGTGAAAGTAGAACACCAAAAGCGTGGAGGTTATATACAATTTATAGAGCTTCCAACAAGGAAGTGGGATATGATCAATATGGATTTTATTACCGGCTTGCCTCACTCGTCTCAGAGTTTGACTCCATATGGGTAATAGTTGACAGACTCATAAAGTCAACACACTTCTTACTAGTCAAGAGTAATTATACACTGAAGAATATGCCAAGCTATACCTCAAAAAGATAGTCAGGCTACATGAAGTCCCAATCCCGATTATATCTGAACGATGAGCTTAATTCACTGCAAAGTTTTAGAAGTCCTTCAAAAGGAGTTTAGGGACACAAGTGAATTTGAGCACAACAATCCACCCCCAAATAGATGGTCAAGCAGAATGCACCATTCAGATACTTAAAGATATGTTGCATGCTTGTACATTGGACTTAAAGGTAGTTGGGTGGACCATTTGCCACTTATTGAGTTTGCCTATAAC
>JAOTQJ010181299.1:0-23124 GCA_025642045.1 Solanum sejunctum
TCCCTATAAGCATGCCAAACATAGAAAGTTAATTATAATATGTATACAAGCAAATAAATATAGATTGGTTCTCCCGAGCCTTATCGAAAAGGGTGCCAGTCCGCCCTAATGACAACTTGGGCCGTGACATCGGTTGGGATGAAAAGAGTTTGTGTATTCTGTTAGACTTGTGTTACTTTATTAGTTGAATTGTTGGGTATCTTTTAGTTGGTACTCACCCTTTGTTTCTACATTTTTGTGGGTTATGCACTTGGATCTTCTTGATACTCTCTCTTCTCTTCTTATCTGAGGCTTCTTGTGGAGATTATGAGGTAGCTATTTGTCATCTCAGCGAATCCTCCTTATCCTATTATGATTTTGTTCTACTTTATAGACAACATCATTTGAGACTAGTATTTTTCTTTCAAATCTATTGTAACACATTAGAGGGTTGTACACGTGACAACTAGGTTTCAGAATTTTTTTTAATTAAGTTAACTTGTATTTGCAGTTAAACTTTTATTTTTATTATCCTTCCAAACTTTATCAATATAATTGGATTTTAGGTTGACTTGTCTTGGTGGGATAAAATAAGTGCCATCACATCTATTTTTGGGTCAGATGGTATTAGAGCCCTAGGTTCATAGGTCTCATGTGTGTACAAGCCGAATCTAGTAGAGTCTAGAGAATTGGTATGAAGACATCTATACTTATCTTTGAGAGGCTATGAAGACTATTAGGAAACTTTCTTTGATGCGGTGTGATTCTTATCGCTTTATTCATTCTCTTTCATTTATAGAGATAATTCATATTTGGTTCTTTACATGGGTAGTTAGTGGATTGTTAACTGTTTGAATGTTAGATTTGGTATTAAAGTGTAAGTGATATCTTTATAAAAATTAAAATGTTTGATGATTAGAAAGGTTGAGTAAGGTGATGACTCCAATATGCACTTTGAGGATTTTTGAGTGATGAGCTCAAATAATGAATTGAGGGATTTTAGGAATGTATTTTCCTTTTGAGTTAGTTAGCCAACAAGACAAACAATAATGATATGGTATATATGATATTAAAAGTGGTTCGACAAGTAAAGGTGGAATGTTAAATGGAAAGCTAGATAATAAATTCGATAAATTTGTAAACTACTATTACTAAAGTCATCATACTATGTATGAATTGCTTAGATAATGATAAGAATGATGTTGTGCCAATTAAGGTCAAAATCACTACTATGGTTTCATAGATCAAGTGGATAGCAAGGAGGGCCATGATACGACTATCACCATGCTATCGATGCTTACTTGGTTAGAGTTATGGGGTGTGTTACTTTTGCTGGTGACTGAATTGATGAAAAAATATGTACTACTTAGACTAGAGTCTTGATGGATCGAATAATGTTTTATAGCTATTTGATGGATAGAAGTATGCGGGCTAGTTGGTACTATTTTCTTGATAGGCAATGAGTTCTAGTAGTGGATCTAATAGACTTTCATAATATAGTATTAACAACATATGAAAATTGATATGTTGATTGTCAAGTGCAAATAACTACTTAAGGAGTTATTTGAGAAATCAACATGTCTGTTACTCTAGATGTTTGAGTTAAGCATTATTTATAAGAAAGATTTTATTGGTGGTTCTTTGGTACCATTAATGCATTTAGGTTGTAAGGTGTACTTGGGGGATTCTGAATGAGGACTATTGCTCTATAATATAATCCAAGGTTGGTTCAATATCGAAATGATAAGCTTATTATTAAGGAAAGTCCCAGCGAGTATATTTGTGCAAAGTCAATTGATAATTTTAGTAAGAAAGTATATAAAAAATTGAGTTGGTCCTTTAGATTTGACCAATATAATATGTTTAGGTGTCATATCAATAATGAGGTTAACCTTGAGATGATGGCAGCGGATATAGAGCATAACGATAATAAGAGTTTGTGATGGATTATGATTAAGATGTAATCATATGATAAGAATTTTTGATTGAATGACTTTATTATGGTAAATACAATTTGCAAGTATCAAAAAGTTATATTTGCTACTATTCGATGAGTAACATGATCATAAGAAAGATGTAGAATGTGTTGACACATACCTCAAATAGAACTAAAAGGAGCTAGAGTCATAAATGAATAAAAATAGTGATATATAGATTAGCCTTTAGGAAGAGACAAGAACAAAGAGATTTATTCTGATGGTAAAAGTCAAAGTTGTATCTTTTGAGAGCGTGGAGAATTGAATTCAGAGACACATAGTTTCATTTGTTTTGCTTGGCTATAATAATGATTATGTTGCGTATCATTAATCTGGTTTAGAAAGCTGTTGGATAATATTTGAGAAAAAAAATCTACGCATGTTTGACTTGAATATGGTGATAAGCTTTTTTGTGATTTTGAGTATGGTAATTAGTACATTAAATTTTTTTATAAAGAATATGGTAAGGTCGATAAAGAGGTGATCAATAGGTTAAGATACATGAATTCATAAATTCTTAAGGTATGACCTAATGTCGATAGATAAAGGAATTGGGATACAAGTTAAAAATAAGGATTCAAGTTTTTCATTGTTAGTCTATATTTTTGGTAGTATGTTTTGTCAAGATATGAATCGGTAAGATAATAAATAATTGATAGCATAGAGTATTAAACATTTGGATGGTCTCATATATAGTTTGGAATATAAATTTATTTAATTTTTACTGTTGAAGGACCTAAAGAAGTGATTCACTTAAAGTTTTGACTTATATTATGAGGTAAGTTGTTAGAGAGTAAAGTTGATAAGCGAGTTAGTGAAGGAATAAGAGTCTAATATATTGAGAGTTCAGGGTATCTTAAATTTGTTTCACAGGAACAATTTTAAAAAGGTAAAAGAATAAGACCTGCTATATAGACCTTTAGTTAGGAGTAAGATGTTGTATAAATGTTCACCTTTGAGCTCAGATATGACCATGCAATGTGTACTTTTTTAGATAGAATTACTAGGATTGTAATTGGTGACTTTTATGAAGACTGAGTTTCGATTTGAGTGACAAACAATGTTGTGTAAAAGATTTTGCATTTTTATTTTGGTTTAGATTGTTTGAATTATGGGAGTGCTACGGTATAGATCTACAGTTCTACATGATTATTGAGGATTTTGAGGGAGGTTGAAACTACTCTATTAATGAAACTACATAGATTACTGTGATGTGTTACATAGACCCTTGATGATAACTAGAGGTTATATGCTTAGGGTATGCAAAGTTGTTAAGGTGACCAAGAATCTCGCTAAGTTTTGACATGAGGTATATTATGATTTGAATGGTAGTTGAAATTTGGTATGTGAAAGATAGCATGAAATTGACTTTAGGTATAATTAAATAACTTTACCTCGATGAGAAAATTACTATCAATTTTGAAATCAGTGTTATCAGCTTCGGGTATGACTCGTATCACTAATAAATGCTTAAATGGAAAGAGAGGAAGCCATAGTTTGAAATATTTGAAGGTGATAATATATCTAAGAAGATTTTTATACTAGTAACAATTTAAGAGAATGGTAAATGACCAGTATGGCTATAATTTTCTGTTAGTATTAAGAGCGTCGTCTTTGATGCAGTAGTACTATGAGAAGTATATGAAGTTTGATAAATTAAATGTGTGTACAATTGTATTCGGGACTAGACAAATTGATGGTGAGTAGTTAAAAAAATAATTGTAGCTAAAAAAATAATAATTCAAAAAAAAGACGGGGTCAGATGAATGAAAATGTTTGATAGGCACTACGAAAGGAGTATCTTGTATTATTCGACCTTGATACTAAGCATTCTTTTGTGACTACCTACTTCATTATGGACATGTTCTAGAATATTACTTCCTGCCTATTCCCCTCGTGTTTTCACTTTTATAGATGGATACTTAGTGATAGATCGGGTGAACTGATCCTGTTACGACCCAAACCTAGGGCCTAGACGTAAATGGAAAATGGGAACCTAAAGGGACCCCAAACAAGCCTCTTAACTTATCATTACACATCCTTGGTCGAGGAAGTTATAAAACAACGACAAGTAATATTAAGTAGGGATAAATGGGGCTAAGGGGTAACTTTAATACCATAGAACATAGAAGCCAAGACTATAGCATTGATACATCATAAAGTTCCAACAATACCTCTAATATATAGATAGGAGCGGGGGCCAAGACAATCTCTGGACTCACTCTCATAGACATAAGTTTCCAACGTAAGAGAAGTCAATACATAACATAATTAAGAAAAGTATGTCCTCAGAGTCTAGGGCTCACCAACTAGCTTTGAGAGGTCATACTAGCCACGTGGAGGATGATGATGATCAAGTAGAGCTATAGTTCCTACATGGTAACATCATGTAGGCATAGAGATGCGTTAGTACATTTGAATATACTAAGTATATAGGATGCAATGCTACAAGAGATAGGTGACATAATCAAAATGCATAATTAGGCAATGAATGAGCATATAACAATATGACATGCATGAAGGATATTTGAAGTAATAAATGCTTATATAGAATATATTACATATGTAAGAAGAGACCGTCAATTGGTTAATGGGTTTACCACCTCCCATCCTAGGTGATTGAGGTATCAACCGCTTAATTTGGTTGATGGATGTACCACCTCCATCTAAGTTGATTAAGGTATCAACCCGTCAATTTAGTTGATGGATGTACCATCCCCTTCTAAGGTGATTGAGGTATCAACCCCTCAATTTGGTTAATGGATGTACCAGCCCCATCTAAAGTGATTGAGGTATCAACCCCTCAATTTGGTTATAGTGAACTTGCAACACTTTATACATCTTTCATGAAATCAACACATATATACATTCCTTTAATCATCATACAATCATTCAACTCATAAGCCATGTATTAGATCGTTAATAACTCAAAAGGGCATAACCGGGCATTTTATCAAACACTTGGTGGGTATGTAATGCTAGTGTAAAACTATGCAATTCAAGAGTGATATCATGCAATAAAGTCAATGTAAATCCACCCACTAACACTTGGTAATACCCTCATGCAAGATATATTAAAACCTCTCATCAAATCACATAATGAATCTTAGATTCATAGCTAGCAACATGCTTAAACAGTCACTAGTTTATGAAGCCCCAACATAGTTTATCTCCCAAATTCATAATAAGAAACAACCATTGACAATCTAGCTTGAAAACATGCAATTTATATAAAAATGAAGGTTGGGCACCGTAGGCGAACGGACCCAATGGTTGAAGCCCACATACGTTAGACGTTGAGTCTCTTGAAATTGAGTTCGGAAAGAATGGAAGCTTGGAATGGGTTCTTGAAATCCAACACTTGTTCTTGAGATTCCTTGAATTTGTATTAGGGTCTTGGTGAAGGCTCTTGCGAGAATTTGAGAATGTATTCAAATTGAGAATAATGAGTTTAATTCTTTATAATAGGGTTTAAGTCTTTTGGGGAGGTTAAGATAGCATTGGAAGTCTAAAAAAGGTCATTAGAATGGATTAAATTCACGAAAACATCATTAGTGAACAGATGGAAAAATTGGAAAAGTGATGCCTCATTGAAGGCCCCACAAGTCGTGTGGCACACCATGTGTCATATGGAGTGCCTGTGAGATGATACTTTGTCAAAAATTGGAAGTTGGGATACTTCGGAAAAATCACATTTTGTCACTTTGGTGGGAGGCTCCAAGGGCCGTGTGATGCTACACGGCCCGTGTAGTTTCCCGTGGAGTTACACTTGGTGAGAAAAATGTGGCCAAGAGGCTCCATGCCAGGCTAGATGGTAAATGAGACTTGATATGACCTGTGTGGATGACCGTGGCACAACAATTGCCAAAAACTCCTTCCATGCTCACTAAGCTTCCCTTGTACACACGTCACGGCTAGCCACACAGTCAGTGGTAGGCCACACAGCCCGTGCTACTGGCCGTGTGACATGCTTTAGACCTAAAATGGTCTTTTCTAGTTCAAGGTAGCCCAGATGGCCTATCCAAAGCCCCACTGTCTGTCAAGGTGTCCATGTGATTTCACTGCACAAGAGGGTCTCATGAAGACGGTCATAAATCCTTATTTCGAACTTGGAATAAGGTGAAATCAAGTGCATTGGAAATCAAACTCGAAGGGATTTCATTTGACATATCGTGGGTCATCCAGTTGCAAATGTGCTAAAAGATATGCTCGTTTGAAGTTGCCCTTGGATAAATCAACACCCAAAACTCAACTCATAGGGAAGTCTTTAACTCGTCTAGGTAGTAGAAGTCTCCCACGACCCTAATACACTCCCATACTAAAAAGAGATGCTTGAAACATGGATACATATGAGCATGGAGTTATGAGGTGTCACAATATCTCCCCCTTGGGAACATTCGTCCCCGAATTTGGGAGGATAAGACTTGAAAGACTAGATTTAGAACACAAAACTCCCAACCATGGGGTTTAATACATAACTTATTATTTGAAAATCATGAAGAAGTTAAAGCTCATGCCAAAATTTCTTTAAATCATTTCAAACATCACGTAAATCTTTTTAATGCACATGTAAGCATGTCATACCATGGGACTCAAGAATTGGAAGGATTAGGACCACTTGGGAAAAGAAAGAACCTAGTGCCTTAGGCTTATGTAAATTGGAAAAAGATAGGGATGTCACTTCATCATGTTTGCCGCAACTTCTCATATGGCACTTTCAACTTGTTGATTCCTCCAAAGGACTTGACGGAAGCTACATCTTTTTTTCCCTAACTTCCTCACTTGTCCATCCAAAATTTTCACCGGACCCTTTTCTATAAGTCAAATTGTCCCTCATCACATTCACAACATTCAAAGTCACCATAGCACTTAGGTCAGCACATACTACCTTAACATAAACACATGGAAAAATCGAAGGAGCTATATTCATACCCATAGGCAACTCCAATCCTTATGCAACCTTACCAATTCCTCCTCCAAATCCTATAAGGACCTATAAAACTTAACCCAATTGTCAACCTTATTCACACATAGTCTACTTGGAACCACAAACCACCATCTCCCCCTTGGGAGACAACCTCCGCTCTGCCATCTTTCACCCAAAACCTCCAACTTCATTAAGTCGAAATCAAGGCCATGCTTAAACTAGACCCCTTTAACCAAAGAAGGTTTGGAACCATCAAAACCTCTGCACCACCATCTTCAACTTCACCCAACCTCATTCCTAAGTTAGTCAACCGGTGAACTTCTCCAACTACCTTTTTTTGTCACCCCAAAGATTCTTACTTTCCATAATTAGCAAGCAACCTCACATTCATCAAGATTCACAACATTACTCTCAAATAATCTACAAGATCTCCATCACCTCCGGAAATAAACCAACATATCATCACCAAAGACCACCACCAACGTAACAAGGTAGGGATTAAAGACCCTATTCAAGAGACTTATAGATGCAATCATTGCACTAGTCGAACCCAAAGACACTACCCTAAATCCAAAATATCGAAAAGGACATCAAGAACTCATTAATCACCGGAACTGACTCTATGGGAAGGACTTTGGACTTAACATCCTTAACCCATACAAGATGATAGATACACCCTTTAGAGATCAACCTTTAGGCTTTAATGCAAAAAATAAACCTACCCTTAACCACCACATCATGACTATCCCACTCAAGCACGGGTTTATTAGGGAATTTGAATCTAACTCTATGGGTTTTGGAATAAATGGAGGCATAATATACTTGCAATAATCCATTCCAAGTATGACATTAGAATCCACCATATCCAGTATCACAAAGTCACAAGACAAGACCTATGCAATATGACCACAGAACAATTTCTATGGACCTTCCTAGCAACAATGGACTCACCAATGGGGTAGACACAAAAAGTTCACATAACAAAACTTGGGACACACATGAAGCCTATTAGCAACAAAAGTAATAATGAAAGAGGTGGCGGCACTCGGACCCATCAATGCATACACATCAAAGTCAAAGAAAACTTCAACATACCAGTGACAACATCGGGCATCTTATCAACCCCTTGCCTTTTATAAAGAGAATAGAATCGATTGTGCCTTGGGGCACCACCTTGTTGATCACCTCTTCCCCTAGGAACCACTTTTGCACGTTATGGATGATCATCTCTACCCTTGTTTTGACTACGAGGATAATCAATCCTCTTCACCATAACTAAAACAAGCATTGGTGTCCCTCAAACATGGGCCTCTATGACTCTTACCACATTTTATACACATAGCATTGGGTACCATACCACCATCACCTTGGGCCCTTGGGTTGTCCTTGGTAAATTCTCTATTAGGAGCATGAGTAGACCCTTAGCCTAGATGAAATCGATCACCTTTGGGACTTTGGAATTTAACCTCAAAATGAGCCCTCTTGGCCTCATCACTCCTCCTTTTCCTAAGTTTGTCTCCCTCCGCTTGTTCAGAATAAGTCATTAAGAAAGGTAAATCTATGTCATTAACCAAATCAGATAGCCTCATCACAAAATTATTTATTCTAGAACTTGAGTCGGCAACTAAATGTGGAGCATATTTAGAGAGTTGGTTAAACTTGAGGGCATACTCCCTCACACTAATTGACCCTTGCTTCAAATTCATGAATTCCATCATTTTGGCCTCCCTAAGCTCAAGAGGGAAGAACTAGTTGAGAAATATCACCTTAAACTCCTCCCATAGAATCACATTGTTGTTCTCTTTCTTCGCCTTCCATTGGGTAAACCATATTGAGGCCACACACCATTGAGCTGGTATAGCGCCAACTCTTCCTTCTTTTTCGACCTAACACCCATGATATCCAACACCTTGTATACCTCATCAATGATTTCTTGAGGGTCTTCATCCACTTTTGACCTATAGAACTCCGGTGGGTTCATCCTCATAAAGTTTCTCACGCTAGATCCCAGGGTAGGAGCATGAGGGGTTTGGGCTCCTTGATTGATTTGATTAGTCATGGCTTGAGCTAGCAAGGTGAGAGCATCCCGGAGCTCTCTGTGAGCCAGTTGTTCTTTAGGTGTACGAGCTTTTCTTCATCTTGTGTTAGGCATAATCTAAAAAATAGAAAGGAATATTCATTAGAGAGGAAACAATACATAAATTCTATAGCACGACATAGATCAAGAAGAAGGGAAACATTTCCTAAAATGCCTCATAGCCTCTTACTCATAGTCATGGTGCATAACATAAGCATGAATAAGACTCTAATAGATGTAGTGTGTTGGATACTGAGGAATATTAACAACCGAGTACTCTGATACCAAGTTTGTCACAACCTGAACCTAGGGCCTAGACATGACATGGTGAATGGGGAACCCGAAGGGACCCCAAACATACCTCTTAGCATATCATTGCACATCCTTGGTCGCGGAAGAAATCAAATAATGATAAGAGATATTAAGTAGGGATAAACATGGCTAAGGGACAACTTTAATACCATAGAACATAAAAGTCAAGAGTATAGTATTGATACATCATAAAGTTCCAACAACACCTCTAATACATAGATAGGAGCGGTGGCCAAGACAATCTCCGGTATTACCCTCATAGTTATAAAGTTTCCAAATATAAGAGAAGTCAATACATAGAATAATTAAGAGATGTATGTCTTCGGAGTTGAGGACTCACCAACTAGCTTTAGGAGGTCGTACCAGCCACGTGTAGGAAGAGGATGATTGAGTGGAGCTTCGATTCCTTCATGGTAACATCATGTAGGCATAGAGTATGCACTAGTAAATTTGAATATACTAAGTATGTAGGATGCAATGCAACAAGAGATAGGTGACATAATCAAAATGCATAATTAATCAATGAATGAGCATATAACACTATAGCATGCATGAAGGATATATGAAGTAAAACATAGTTATATAAAATATATTATATGTGTAGGAAGAGACCATCAATTGGTTAATAGGTTTACTTCTTCCCATCCTAGGTGATTGAGGTATAAACCTCTTAATTTTGTTGATAGATGTACCACCCCTATCTAAGGTGATTGAAGTATCAATCCCTCAATTTGGTTGATGGCATCTAAGGTGATTGAGAAATCGACCCCTCAATTTCGTTATGGTCAACTTGCAATAGTCTAGACATCTTTCATGAAATCAACACACACACACACACACATACACACACACACACACACACACACACACATATATATATATATATATATTCCTTTCATCATTAGAAAGTCATTCGATTCATAATCCATGTATTAGATCTTTAATAACTTAAAAAGGCGTAATCGGACATATTATCAAATACTTGGTGAGTGTGTAATGCTAGTGTAAAATCATGTAATTCAATAGTGATATCATGCAAGAAAGTCAATGTAAATCCACCCACCAATACTTGGTAATACTGTCGCAAGATACATTGAAACCCATCATCAAACACACATGCTTGAACAGTCACTAGTTTATAAAACCCTAACATAGTTTATGGTCCAAATTCATAATAAGCAATACCTATAGATAATCTAGCTTGAAAATGTGCAATTTATATAAAACAGGAGGTTGGGCACCATAGGTGAAAGGATCCAATGGTTAAAACCCACATAACTTAGATCTTAAGTCTCATGAAATTAAGTTGGGAAAGAATGGAAGCTTGGAATGAGGTCTTGAGATCCAATACTTGTTCTTGAGTTTCCTTGAATTTGTATTGGGGTCTTGGTGACAAATCTTGAGAGAATTTGAGAATATATTCAAGTTAAGAGTAATGAGTTTGATCCTTTAGAATAGGGTTTAAGTCATTTGGGGAGGTTAAGATAGCATTTGAAGTCTAAAAAAAGGTCATTAGATGCCATTTGTGAACGGATAGAAATATTGGCAAAGTGATGCCCCAGTGAAGGCCCCACAGGTCGTGTGGCACTCTACTCTTCATGTAGAGTGCCCGTGAGATGATACTTAGTCGAAAATTAGAAGTTGGAATACTTTGGAAAAATCATGTTTCATCACTTTGACGGGAGGCTCCACGGGTTGTGTGATGCTACACGATCTGTGTAGTGGCCTGTAGAGTTACACTTGGTGAGAAAAATGTGGCAAAGAGGCTCCACGCCAGGCCAGATGGTGCGTGAGACTTGCCACAACCCGTGTGGATGGCCATGGCACAATACTTAGCCAAAATGTCCTTCCATGCTTACTAAGCTTCCCTTGTACATACCTCACGACTAGCCACATGGTCAGTGGCAAGCCACACGGACTGGGTCACTGGCCATGTCACATGACTTAGACCGAAAATCATCTTTTCCAGCTCAAGGCAGCCCAGATAGCCCATCCAAATCCCCACTTCCCATCAAGGTGCCTATATGGTTTCACTGCATGGGAGGGTCTCACGAAGACGGTCATAACTCCTTCATCTGAAATCGGAATGAGTAAAATCAAGTACATTGGAATGCTAACTTGAAGGGATTTTATTTGACACATTGTTGGTCATCCACTTCCAAGTGTGCTAAAAGTTGTGCTCATTTAAAGTTGACCCTTGCATAAACCAACACCCAAAACTCAACTCATAGGGAAGTCTCAAACTCGTCGAGGTACCAGAAGTCTCCCACGACCCTAATACATTCCTATACTAACTAAAAGAGGATTGAGACATGGATACATAAGAGCATGGTGTTATGGGGTGTCACAGATCCTTCAAAGGTCTCTTAGTAAGATAGGATGCTTATGCAAACTTGATTATTTCAATTTTGACAGATTTAGTATTATTTGGGATAGTCGACATATACAAGTCGTTCTACATGCACAACTTTTTTTATGTGAATTTATAGATGAAATGACCCTAAAAAGTGTCTGACAACGTGCCTCAAAATGCCCAAAATTTTTAAATTCTATATATCTCAAAATTCATTTGTTATTTCAAAAATTTGACTTCATATTCTTATTTAGGGGGTCAAAGTTAGGGAGAAAAGGGTTTAACCCCGATTTAAGAGCAAAGATTGACAATTCAATTTTCATAATTTTCTTATCTAGAATCGATCTGCAATAGCACCACAATGCACAACTATCACGAAAACATGTGTAAATTTGGCTTCTGCGATAGTTCCGCATTATGGACTAGACGCGAACCTCTGTATTTTATTGCTAATGATTCTGTCTTGGTCCAAGGCTTTTGGGTCTTGGGCCTAGGTATTGCCAAATATATTTTTATCTTTACTTAGCCATATTTCACCCTCATATCATCATAAAAATTCCCCTATACTTAAACACTTAGTCATATTTTCACTCCCCAAATTCATGTCCCAAACCCTCATCCTAAGCTAAGGTTCTTCTTCAAGCTTCAAGTCTCCATCTCCAATCTTCACCAAGTTTATCTCTAAGCTAAGGTGTGTGGGTTTCTTTTTTGGGTTCATTTCACCCATGATACCCAAGCCTGCTTTTACTCAAATTGTATGATTTAAAGTTGATTTACAAATGGGTCTTGATTATTATGAAATTCACTTCACACTATGTTAAGGCTATGCAAAGTTGTGACTGTTTTGCTATGTTTTGAGCTATAAATCTTGGATCTAATGTAAGATTTGATGAGGGGTTTTGATGTATATGTCTTAAGGGTGCTGTATGGTGTTGATTGATGGTTTCATAGTGGATTTTCTTACATGATGTCATCTCTATATTTCATGGTATTATACTAACATTACACACCTTCTAAGTGTTTGGTAAAATGTCCAGATGTGGTTCCTTGAGGAGTTGAAGGTCCAAAGCATGAGATATCATATGAATGACTATATGATGATGAGATGAGCTTACATATATATGATATAGTCTATATAAAGTATTGCATTATACCATACTTGATTCAGGGGATAAGAGCCCGGGTAACCATGTTGGGGGTTTGTACCCATCAACCATGTGAGGAGGTTTGTACTTAGCGTCTGTGTTGATAAGGTATGATCATCATTAACCATGTGAGGGGTTTATACCACACATCTACCTAAGGGTTCGTACCTTGAATAGCTTGCTTGGTCTCTTCTACACATATGATATCTTATATGAGTATGAGTTACTTAAGCATGTTTTACTTAAGCATTGATCATAATGTCATATTGTTATGCTATGTATATTGCTTAATATTATTCATTTTGATTAAGATGCCTATCTATTTTTGCATTGCATCCTATATACTTAGTACATTCAAATGTACTAACGGATACTCTTACCTACATGATATCACCATGTAGGAACCGGAGCCAAGTTGATCCTCCTCCTTCACGTGGTTAGTTCGGTGCTACTCAAGCTAGTTGGTGAGTCCTCCACTTTGGGGACCTTATTCTACTCTCTCTCTTGTTATGTATTGAGACACTCTTCTTTATATTCTATTTGACTATGATAATGAGCCCGATTACTTTGTCTTGGCCCCTACTCTTATCTATGTAGTAGAGGTGGTTGTTGGATATGTTATGTATCTATGATATGAGTTGACTCTTGTCTCTTGACAATGGTATTGTGCAAGCTTTTTTTCTTAGTCCCTTTGCCCCTATGCTTTCTTTTTAATGTTTTTATATGCTTTTACAACCAATAATGTGTAATGACAAGTTAAGAGGCTTGTTTGGAGTTTATTCGGGTTCCTCATTCGCTATGTCACATCTAGGCCTTGGGCTTAGGTTATGATAATAGAAGAGCTATCATGATTACTTATACTTCTCCAGTAGTCTTAAAATTCATCTCATCGTTGATGTTACATTCTGTCTATATATGATTAAATGTGATACCTATTGGGTCTAGCTCTATCTCTCTTACAGTTGTTTATATTCAGTGTCTAAAGATAACATTTTATAATTTAAGCTCCTCGGAAGATTTCATGGTGAGAATGAAATCTTAACAACATCCATGATGGTTTTGTGCATTATGATATGGGATGGTTTTTTTAGGTTTGCTTTTAATGGAATATGATAAGGCGGTACAACTGTGGAATAAAAGCAGTTTTTCAACTAGAAGCCTCGTATCTAGCATGTGGATTCCAAGATTTAAATTTTTATAGTGGTCATATAAAAAAAAGATTCATCCTAATTATTGAGTTATGGACTAGTAGGTTGGTATTCATATCGAGTTCATGAGTTAGCTTGTGGTTTGAAAATGATTACTGATTTGTAAATCTATTAAGGTTTTATACCAAAGTTCAGTTCTTAATAGTGGATTTTGGTAGAATTATCTTAAAGTTGAGCTTACTTGGAAAGGTGAATACTAACTTTGGAAGATCATAACTTAATTTTGGTAATGTAGATTATTCTTCCTTCTCCTTCTTTATGTTCGAGAATGAACATGATTTTTAGTGGTGGATAATGTAATGACCCGTTAGGTCATTTTAAAAATAAATACTCTCTCTTTCATAGAAGATGCTTTTTGTAAATCTAAATTGAAAATTTGGAACTGTTTGGTAATTACGATTATTAAGTCGATGGGTAATTTTAGATAACTAATTTAATTGACATGCTAAATCATTAATTTATTTAATACTCTATATCACTTAGTTTGTATAAATTAAAATAGATTAGTAAAATTAATTACTTTTAGTACTTAATCAATTTTGAAAAGAAAAAAATAATAAAATAAAAGGACAATTGCCCAATAGAAAAATAAAACAAAAAATAAAAAATAAAAAGGGTTAAAGGACTGATACGCCCAACCTCAAAAAAGGAATCAAAATAGAAATAAAAGAAAAGGAACAGCCACACGAAGCAACAAACATAGAAAGAAAAAGACACGTAGGGAAAAAAAGAAAGAAAAAGAAGAGACGAAAAATTATGATTTTCATTCCAAAAAATCAAAGTAATTATTCTCTCCCTTTCTGTTAACGTTTATTTGATTATGAACATATTTATAGGTTAAAAATGTGTATAAATTATGTTTAATTACAAAAATATAGCCTAGGGTTCTTAAAACAAAATCTTTATTTGGGAGTCAAATAATGATCCGTTTAAGCTAAAATTTGACATATGAGTTTATTGTATTATGAGTAAACATAATTGTTTTAAAAAATTCAGAGTCAAATTCGAGGGCTCGGGGTGACTTTTTGACTTGATTTTGATCTGAAAGTAAATATAGCAATATGAGTGTCATTGAATATGTATTCTTTTGTAGATTATGTATTTGAATAGATTTTGATTATCCAAAAGTATCATGAAACACTCAAGAGTCAGAGTGTTATTTGATTAATTGATGCAAGTGGACTTTTAAAACTTTATAATTCTCGTATAATTCACAAATTTTCCTTTCTTCTTTGTGTGATACATGAAGTATTTGTGATATTATAAAAATGGGGTCATTAAATATAAATGTGAGTTGGTGTGGCGTCGTAACACTTGAATTTAAAATGTAGTTAAGTGATGATAATTCTATATTGAGATATATTGTTGTGGTTGATGATAATGAGTGGATTTTTTTTGTGGATTTCATCTCATATTCATTCATTTTATGTTACACATATTTGCATTGGTTCTAGATACTGATATGAGTAAGACAGTAAAAATTACGGCCGAGGTCTTTACCGATCGAGATCTGATGCTAAGGTCATTGTTAGAGATATTGTGATATTGAGATCTTTTCTAGTGATATTGTGATGTCGAGGATACTGAAGTCATTGTCATTGTCACTAATTATTGTGATCTTTGCTATTGATATTGTGATACTGAAGTCATTGTCACTAATTATTGCATAATCATTGCATATTCTTTTGAGGCATGATGTTATTACTGTGATTGACTATGTTATCACTTGTGAGTTATGGGTTGTGATTTTAAATTGTGACACTGTGAAAACTATCTTTATTGTGTATTATGTGTTGCTGCGCTGGGCTAATTTTCTGTGTAGGTTATTGCTGTAGAGGTCAGCTGGGATGAAAGGAGTTTGTGTATTCTATTGGACTTGCATTGTTTTGTTAGTTGACTTTCTGAGTACTATGTGGTTGGTACTCACCTCTTGCTTCTATATTTTTGTAGGTTATGCACTCGGATCTTCATGATACTCTCTCTTCTCTTCTTATTCGAGGCTTTCTGTGGAGATTAGTGAGGTAGCTATTTGTCATCTCAGCGAGTCCTCCTTCTCCTATTTATGATCTTGTTCTACTTTAGAGACAACATCATTTTGAGATTAGTATTCTTCTTCCAAATCTATTATAACACATTAAAGGCTTGTGCATGCGACAACCATGTTTTGGAGAAAATTTTAATTAAGTTGACTTGTATTTGTAGTTAAACTTTTATTTTTATTATCCTTCCAAACATTATCTATATAATTAGATTTTATGCTGACTTGTCTTAGTGGGATAAGATGAGTGCCACTATGTCCAATTTTAGATCGTGACACTTATGGCCCATAAGTGGACCTACAGCCCATAGACGGGGTTCGTGGTTCCACTCAACAGTTTTAAAAGGGGTAATTTTTATCTTTTCCTACCCTTTTAAATTAAAACCTATGGCATTTTGTACTTGATTTGGATGACTTATCAGTACCCTAACGATATTATTCCATATTGAACCCTTAGAAATCTGGAGAGCATCGAGGAGAGGAGAAAACTAGGGTTCCAAGCATACGCACAGTGATCATCCAGGAATTTTTTGTTCTTCCTAACTCCAGGTATGTAAGGCTACCAAAAGCATTGGACTGAGTTCATCCATGCGCCCCTCCATCTTTTTGAGTTGAAATCACAAATAGGTATTGCATATTGGAAATCCTATGATTTTAATTTTTGAATTTCTTGAATTTACTTTAAGTCCGCATGAGAGTATATGAATAAATTTATACATTAAGTGTTGTTTATATGAAATTGAGATACTAGACTTCTACTTGACAACATAAGCCCTAAATTACATTATTCTATGAGATCTTGTATATTGACTGTATTGAGACCATGAGCCTGAATATCTGAGTTGAGTAACTTGCGTAGTAATTGAATATGGGAAGCATATTATTTGTTTGTGTATACTTGATGAGCATCGTAATTGTTTTATGTGATAAGCATAATTGACTAGAGTGTAAATAGTCATTTGAGCTTAAGTTTAAGTCATGATTGTTTGCATGATTGCTACCATGATTGGTTGAGTTGTTAAGCGATTAAGTTAAGTTGATTTGAGATAATCTAAAAAGGATACTTTTGAGTTGATTGACATGAGCATGTTTTAGTCTTGGGAAGAGTATCATGCACCGATACGGGATAGAGTTAATAATTACTCTAAACCCTAAACTACATAGCTAGCATAAGATAGTCGTGCAGTTAACTTTGGCAACTCATGACCCAAAAGATGGTGTCATGACCCGGACTGGGTTCTAGGAGTGACATGGCATATGGGAACCCGAGAATCCCCAAACAAGCCTCAAAATATCCATATTCACATCATCTATTCGAAAGCGTATACAAATAGTAAACACATAGTTCTAAGGAATGGGAAAGTAAGAGTCACGTTATAGAGATATCATAGGGAAAGGAATTAACATGGATTCGCATACCATGTAGCACGTAAAGACTAAGGGGAGGGTAAGTATGACTTACTCTATGGGGGCAATACGGGACTTAGGATCATCCATATTTCCATATCAAATCATACTCTATAAGGGCAATACAAAACTTAGGATCTTCCACAATTTCACATCAAATCATACATACTTATCATAATTCTCATAATCAATCCATAATTGCCATATACAATAAATAACCATAATTATAGGCTTCAAATACAACACATAACACATATATTTGACAAGAGTCTACAAGATGTCCAACAATGCCTCTAAGCATAAGATGGGATGGGGGCCAAGACATGTCCTAGACTCACCCTTAAAGTAAATAACATAAACAAGAGTTCATAGGTAGATGAATGATGGCTTGCCCTTGGAATATAGGACTCAACACAACAAATGTCTAAAATCCGATTTAGCCGTTAAACGGTGGAGGAAAGTAATCTCCGATCCCTACATGGTTAGATCATATAGGCAAAAGCATGCATTAGTACATTTAAAGATACTAGTATGCAGGCATGCAACATGAAAGAAAGATGATGTTAACCTGCACAATATGTCACATGAAAACCATAGAGTAGCCATAACCTGTATAAACTAGCACTTAATGAGTCACTTCTCGCTTGAATTGTGTAAACAAAGGGTTGTACCCATCCTCATCTGTCATGCCCTAAGCCCTGTTAGGGCGAACTAGCACCCATAGGCAATAAGTCCCAAGAGAACCCACCTGTACCTATGCGCTTCCTATACATATTATAAGGGGTTTCTATATTTGACATACCTTTAAGAAAATAAACAGTGATAACAAGACAAAAGGGAATGCATATGGCTAGGCCGTTGGGGCCACGATGTTTAAAGTACGAGATATGACTACACTTTTAACTTACATAGTCTACAAAGCCTTTAGATAAGAGAAAGTATCTGACAAAGGTCAGGACAGGCCCCACCTCAACTAACTATACAATATAAACATATAAGCTCTAGACACACACAGAGCCCCAGAGAAACCTAGAGCTTGGTATCAGCAACTAGATATCCTGTACTCCTACTGGAGAGATCTACTAGCACCTGTACCTGCAGCATGAAACGCAGGTCCCCTATAAGGGACATCAGTATGAGATAGTATACTAAGTATGTAATGCAGGATATACTGTATGTGAGGTAATAACTCAAATGAGACCATGCACTGGTGCAAAATTAGAACTACCTTTAGTTATACTTTGGAATCATGTACTTTATATTCTTTATATTACTTTACCTTTACTGTATAATCTTTGCACAGTTGTAATACAAATGACCAACTAATCAGTGGTAAAACTGTATTGAGATCATCCCTGGCTATGTTCTTTCTTAACCCCTCGGGCTACTACCCGTGATAGGATCATCCCTGGCTAGGTGATTCTTCCACCCCTCGGGCTACCACCCATCAATAAACAATGTACTTTACCTTTCAATAACCTTTGAGATGATTCTTTTGGTGGTCACAATATTGGAGCTATAGGACTGTATATGTAGCATGTGACATGTATATAATCATACAAGACAATATGACAATAAAAAAAGAGTACGTTACACAAATTATGAAATGCAACAACTCGTGAACTTTATTTAGTAACAAAAACCCATGTGACTTGGTATCAAAGCATGTATGCAGATTTGAAGGTGACTATGTATAGAAGCATGTGAACATGTCAAAGAGTGGAGACATGGTTAATAGTTGTGTCGAAGTTGGCAAGTGACTTTATGTGCCAATGAAGAATCAAGATTTCATGCCAAGTAATACGAAATCAAGTAGCCTTACATACCTCATTGTATGACCTTATTACCACCTCGAGATAAACTTTCCTTCCACCAAATACTTATCTACAACATAGTAGGTGATAAAACTAGCATTAGAAGCTAATAGATACCTCTTGGCAGCCCAATCACATAAAAAAACAACACACGGACAGCAAGCGGGTATTTATAAATTCGAGCGTATTCTTTCAACATTTTTGCCCCTAATCGTACTTTCTAATACACATTCACATGTACACACCATGTGCATCCTGTTTTAGTGCTACAACAGTCTTACAACAAACCACAAAGCGCAACACATAACAATTTTATACAACCTATAAATGGACAGCATAACGTTACCTCCCTTCGCTATATTTCGACATCGACAATTCCAAACCTGTTCCAACTCTAACGAAACTATTCCAACAACATCTATACACAAGAACAGCCTTGAACTAGTCTCAGAACTATAACAAATCAGTCATTAAGGATGTGAGGCAATAGCCTTCCATCTAACATCCCACAAGCTCCAATCAACATTACACTTAAGATAGCACAATAAAACGCATTTGTTAAATGAAACCAAAATCAGGGCAGCAATCTTAGGGTAATATTTATACCTCAAAACATGTTAAGAAAATCAACTTATCTTTGTAATACAGCCTACAAACCATGGAGAAATCACTAAAACAAAAGGCAAGTATGCAGCAACTTTCTCAATACATGCTGTCTCAAATTTCCAACACAACATACTAGCATATACTTCTTGTTTTTCATAAGAAAATCATACTAAACACATGTGTAAACTTACTTACCACTACCTTAAAGGTGTAGGGACTCTCTAAGAACCCTAGAAGTTCCCTTGTGGCTGCTTGCTAGGGTAAGAAATAAGAACAATAAAGTTTTGAGAAAGCTGAAATTTTCCCAAGTTTAAAAGTGAATGAATTTTGCTTCTTGTAGCCCCTTTTCAAAGGCCTAGTTAGGCCGCCTTACTGTTGACCTTTTTACCATCTTATACCACATATTAATAAGCTTGTTATCCAGCATCTTGGCCCTTACACTTGGGCCTAAATGGATCTCCAAGTTGATAGGCTTGGCCTACCCATTTTCCCAATTTCTCTTACTTAGTTTTGGGCCCAAATAGTCAAGTGGGTTATGATGTCTTTGGCCCCTTTTTAATATTCTTCGTGGGCTGAAAATATAGTCCATGTGTGATGCTAAAACATGGGACAAATTTATACCCTTAACACGAACTTTATTTATAATCGAACTTGGACAATTCAATGTCGAGTCTCATCCCCATTTAGCTAGAAAATTTAAGCTAAGAAAGTAGGTGACTCACCTGCTAGCTTCCTAAGTCCTACAAGCACCTCAATTCTCTTACTTTGTTTAAGGCCGTGATCTCCTCAATTCGATACAAAACATGTATACACTCGAACCTCTTAAGCGTTAGACCCACATATCCCCCTATAACATAAGATTCGAGCACTTTTAAAAATGGGCCCTAATTTGACCAAACCATATTATGTTTCATTTGCATTGTACTGGTATTGTAGGGTGTGGGGGTGTTACATCCTCCCCCCCTTAGGAACATTTGTCCTCGAATATTAACACAATTGGATAACTTAACCAATTTTAAACCTTTACTTACACAAACATTTGACATTATATTAAGTATTCAATCACACATACCTATTAGTGTCCCGGTTCTGCTTGTTGGACATCCACTTTAGCTTCAAATAAGTAAAGGTATTTTGATTTCGCCGCATCCTCGGCCTTCCATATTATTTCTTCGGCTTGCTAATTTCTCCAAAGTACTTTTACTAAAGCTATTTCTTTATTCCTTAGCTTCTTAACTTGATGATCTAGAACAGCAATAGGTACCTCTTTATATGTGAGATCTCCTGTAACCTGTACATCCTCAATAAGAGTGATATGAGATGGATTACCTATGCATTTTCGAAGCATTGAAACGTGAAAAACTAGATGAACCACTGAAAGCTCTTGGGGTAGCTAGTTCATATGCAACCTGCCCGAACCTCTTAATAATTTTATATGTCCCTATGTAATGTGGGATCAATTTTCCTTTCTTACCAAATCTCATAACCCCTTTCATTAGAGACACCATTAAAAATACCCAATCCCCTACTGAGAATTCCAGTCCTCTCCTTCTAGCATCCGCATATGATTTGTGATGACCTTGGCCATTTCTAGCCGCTGCTGTATTACCTTAACTTTTTGCATAGCTTGTTGTACTAGATCTATCCCAAGTAAGGTGGTTTCATCCACTTCAAACCATCCAATTGATGACCTACATTTCCTCCCATATCAAGCTTCGTAAGGTGCCATCTTGATACTCACGTGGTAGCTATTATTATAGGCAAACTCAATAAGTGGCAAATGGTCCACCCAACTACCTTTAAAGTCTAATGCACAAGCTTGCATCATATCTTTAAGTGTCTAAATAGTGCATTTTGCTTGACCGTCTGTCTGGGGGTGGAATGCTGTACTAAAATTCACTTGTGTCCCAAAACTCCTTTGGAAGGACTACCAAAACTTTGCAGTGAATTGAGCTCCTCGGTCAGATATAATAGAGATTGGGACTCCATGTAGCCTGGCTATCTCTTTGAGGTATAGCTTACTTGGCATACTCTTCAACTATATAATCACTTCTAACTAGCAAAAAGTGTGCTAACTTTGTGAGTCTGTCAACTATTACCCATATGGAGTCAAACTTCTGAAATGAGTTAGGCAAACTGATAACAAAATCCATATTGATCATATCCACTTCTAGGTTGGAAGCTCTATATATTGCATATAACCTCCTGGCTTTTGGTGTTCTACTTTCACCTGTTGGCAATTTGGACATTGAGCCACAAATTCTACAAGGTCTTTTTTCATGCCTCCCCACCAAAATATTCGCTTCAGGTCATGGTACATCTTAGTTGATCCAGGATGGATGGAATATCGGGAATGATGGGCTTCTTCCATTATCCTCTTTCTTAATCCATTAATATCAGGCACACATAATCTATTTTGGTAGTAAAGTACTCCATTTTGTGTCAGATCAAAGCCCTTTACCTTACCCTGACTCACCTTTTCCTTAAGCTATCATAGAATAGAATCCTCAAACTATTTTTTTCACCTCCATTACCAATGAAAACTCCGTAGCATTCTGTATAATAACCCTTTCCTTGGGAGTTTCAAGAAGGTAAACTCCTAAACTGGCTAACTGACTTAGATCCTTAGCCATTCTGTGACTTATCATAGTTGGATCATCAGTATTCATAATTTCCTTATGACTCAGAGCATCGGCTACCACATTTGCCTTCCCCGGATGGTATAGTATATCAACGTCATAATTCTTTATTAGTTCTAGCCATCTTCGCTATATTAAGTTTAGGTCTTTTTACTTAAAAATGTATTGCAGGCTCCTATGATCAGTATATATATTAATGTGAACCCCATACAAATAGTAGAGCCATATTTTCAAATCAAACACAACTGCTGCTAGCTCAAGATCATCAGTTGGGTAGTTTTTCACATGTGGTCATAGCTGTCTGGATGTATAAGAAATTACCCTACCATGATGTGTCAGTACACACCCTAAGCCAACTCATGAAGCTATAACAGCCCATATGTTTCAGGTACTAATGCTATATAAATGAATCATGTTATGGTTTGGTCAAATTAGCATCGACTCTTGAAAGTGGTTGAATCTCGTCTTAACGGGCAATATGTGATTGTAAATGCTTAAAAGGGTTGAGGGTTTATATGTGTTGGTGTAAAATTGAGGATATATTAGCCCTATACTAAGTAAAAGGATTTGTCACGACCCAACCCCGGGGCCGCGAATGGTGCCGATAGGACACCGCGACAACCACTTATACTGAATCTTTACT
>JAOTQJ010181310.1:0-23122 GCA_025642045.1 Solanum sejunctum
TTATAATACACCTCAATCTCAACAATTTTCCCGAATGAGCAATTAACCTCCATTTAGTTAATTACGGGGTCTAACAGAACACTACCAAAACCACCCTTGTTTCAATCCTAAAACACCTCCCACAGCTCCACCATAAAACGTTCATGAGCTCCACTAAACTCCACCCGAACCAACAACCAGAAAAACCACCAAACTCCATGTAAGTTTTGGTTGGTCGTTCTACTGTGTGCCAGCGTTGAGCCACCCAGCGAAGTTATTGCACCTTATAGTTAGTGCTTAGCTCGCTGTAAGCTCTTGTTCCTTCTCCCATACCTTTGTGGTCCATTTTCATTTTCTTACTCTCCTTCATAACTTTTCGATCTTTTTGCAGTTGAAAATTTTATTTTTATCCATGTTAAAATTTCTGGGAGTGATAAGTTTTTTCTGTCCATTTTGTCATCAAGTAGATCCATTGACCCTTTCCTGTGTTTAGCTTTAACTATTCTAATTTTTGTCCTTGTTTTTACTAGTGGAAACTATAGCAATAATATTTTCTGTCCACCCTTGTATTTTTGAGTTTTTATTGTTGTTATTGAAATATTCTTCAATAATATTTATTGATGAAAAATGGACAAGGAAGTTGGTTATTTTAAGAAACATGGGTTAAATTTCTATAGCGATACCATATTATCTAGAGAAGCAAATTTGCTATAAATACCATTAGTGCTAACTTTAGCTCTGAAGTGTGGATGTATGCTTTTTTATCAGTTCTCATTTTCTTATCACACTTAGTGGGACTGAGTATGTTGTTGTGAAGCTGCCCTTAACTAGTAGAAATTATTTGATTGAGGTTAATCACATGATTAATATCTTGTTTGATTCTTTTGGTTGAATGTATAACAAGTATTTTATTTTTGCTGGACGGCATCCTACCTCTCTCTGTTGTGGGTTTTAGTGAAGAGCAGGTCATAGAGCAAGTGAATGGAGAAGTTTGAGTTTACACATCAACATTTAATTCAATGAAGAACACAATTTCTGGGTACCCACCAAATTACTTTCAATTTCAAATATAACTTGAGTTCTATTTTAATTTATTTGTCTTGCTTTCATTTTTAGTTTGTTAAAAAAAAAGTCTTTTTCATCTTATTTTAAACAACCCTTTAGTTTTATAATGACATGATTAAAGAATATTTTGTTATATTTTACACATCTTAAGTTTAAAACAACAAAATTGAATAATCTTCTTTATTTTTTAAAAAAAAATTCTTGTTAAATCAAATTGAAACAAATAAATTAAAATGGAGAGAATAGCATGACTAAATAATCTTTATTTTGTAAAAATAATTTTGATTTAAGGATAAGAATTATAGTATTTTGGTTCCTGAATTATTGGTAAAATTACATTTTCAATCCTTATAATATATTTAACATTTAATTAGTTGAAATGTGTATTATTTTAGGATTTTTATGTAGAAAATATGTTTTACTGTACTAGTTGTTGAACTATAGTATTGTCACATGTAAAGTAACAATACTAATTAATTAACATATCATATCAGTAATGAAATGGCAGAACAACTAATTTATGTTAAATTTATAAATAAAACTAATATTCGCTAGAAAAAGAGCTAAAAACGCACAACTCAAATTAAAGGTAAATGCTTAGTTAGATTGCATAATATTAATAACTGCGAAATCAAAAATAATATTAACTCTTCGGAAGGGTAGTCGATCGATGTAAGCAGATGATCTTTCAAGTGGGGGTCTTAAGTTTAAACTCTTTTATTATGTCATTTCTACTAAATATTATTTAATTATTTGTTCATCTACTTCAATTATAAAATTATAATATTATCCACAATAATTATTTTCATGTGTTTGACTATCAGGTTACTTAATTTTATGGTGACTACTAATGTGTCTACTTAATTTTACTATATCATTTCTATTAATTTCTATTTGAGTATTTCTTCATCTACTTGAACTATGAAATTAAAATTTTACCCATAATAAATTATTTTCCTTAAAAGTAACTCTTATATGTCTGCTTCAGCAGCTTGATATTGCAATATTACCCTTAATAAAAAAAATTTTGACTGCTTCAACTATGAATAATTTAAAAAATAAATATAAATTTTAATTCTCTCAGAATTTTATATGTGCAACAATAATTGAAACTTACGAATAATGTGTATTATCTAAAAATTACTTAAAAATATTCGAAATTCAAATAATTTAAAAAAATATATTGAAATTATTCCAAAATGAACTCTCTAAACATAACCTAAAAATGTAACTTTAGTGATCAAGGAGGTTGATGTCACGACCCAAGTCTAGGGCCTAGACGTGACACGACGCAAGGGGAACCTGAAGGGACCTCAAGCAAGCCTCATAAAATATTATTACACATCCTTGATCGCGGAAGCAATAAATCAAGCATCAAAGATAAAACAATGGGAAACCGAGACTATGGAAAAACCTTGCACATTATCATCATAGTTAAGAGACAAGAGTCAAGGCGCATATCATGGATACATAACATGTCCAACAACCACCTCTACTACATAGATAAGAATGGGGCCCAAAATAAAGCAACCGGGTTCACCCTCATAGTCAAATAGAACATAAAAATGAGTGCCTCAATATCCCCGAAGTCGAGGACTCACCAACTAGCTTGAATAGCACTAAACTAGCCACGTGGAGGAGGAGGATCAACTTGGGCATCAGTTCCTACATGGTGACATCATGTTGGCATAGAGTATGCATTAGTACTTTTGAATGTACTAAGTATATAGGATACAAAGAAACAATAGATAGGCATCATAATCGAAATGCATAATATTAAACAATAGGCATAATATAACAATATGACATGTATGTTCAATACTTACATAAAACATGCTTAAGTGACTCATGCTCAGATAGGATATCATATGTGAAGAAGAGACCAAGGTAGATTTCCAAAGTACAAACCCCTTGATAGGTTAGTGATGATATCACCCATCACCCTAGTGTGTGAGGTACAAACCCCTTATCAAGGGTAGCAATAATAGCCTCCATCACCCTAGTGTGTGAGGTATAAATCCATTATCAAGGTTAGAGATGATAGCAGCCATCACCCTAGTGTATGAGGTACAAACCTCTCATTAAGGTTAGTTATGATAGCACCCATCCCTAGTTTGTGAGGTACAAATGTCTCATCCAAGGTTAGTGATGATAGCACCCATCACCCTAGTGGTTGAGATGTTGACCCTATGTTACCTGGATTGGGTATGGTCTAATACAATACTTTATATAGAATACATCATATACATAAGCTCATTTCTTTATCATATAGTCATTCATATCATATCTCATGCTTTGGACCTTCAATTCCTCAAGAAACCACATCCGGACATTTTATCAAGCACTTAGAGGGTGTATAATGGTAGTATAAGACAATGCAATTTGAAGATGAAATCATGCAAAACAATCCATTGTAAACCCACCATTTAACACCTTGCAACACCCTCAAGCAATATATATAAAAATCCCTTCTCAAATCTTACAATAGACCCAAGATTATAGCTCAAAATAGTCACAACTTTATATAGATTTAATACAGTGTGCAGTGAATTTCATAATAAGCAAGACCCATTTGTAGATCAACTTTAAATCATGCAATTTAAGTAAAAGGAGGCTTGGGTATCATGGGTGAAAAGAGCCCATGAACGAAATTCACATACTTTAGATTAGAGATGAACTTGGTGAAGATTGGAGATGGAGACTTAAAGATTGAAGAAGAACCTTGAAGGACAACCTTAGCTTGGGATAAGGGTTTGGGACTTAAATTTTGGGAGTGAAAATATGACTAAGTGTTTTAGTGAGTTTTGAGAAATGTTTAGGATGATATAAGGGTGAAATTTGGCTAAGTATAGGTAAAAAAATATTTGGGAAAACTTGGACCCAAAGCTTAGAAAATTTTGGATAAACTAAAAAAAATACACTGAGATTGGTTGCTGGCACATCGCGCCTCAATTGCGCAGACCTCACTAGAAATTAACACTTAAAAATTTATAGTTGCTGATCTTTTGCTCTTAAATCGAGGTTAGTCCCTTTCTCACCTAATTTTGGCTCCCTAATTACGAATATAAAGTTGAATATTTGAAATAACGGATGAATTTTGAGATATATGAAATTTTAAATTACAGGCATTCTGATGCATGCTTTCAGATACTTTTTGGGGTCGTTTCAATATCTTCCCCTTGGAAACATTCATACTTGAATGTAAAAATGAATTACAAGACAAGAATGATCATAAATAACTAGCTAAAATGCAACACTATATTTAAAACATCATTTTTAAAATCTCAACATGATTGTAAAATCATCATGACTTGCCAACTTAAACATGAATGCATATGATTGACATAGAGGATAAAACATAAGACTTAAAATCACATACCAGACTTAGAATCAGTACCTTAGGCTTGAGTAGAGTAGAAAAGATAAGGATACCGCTTTCGCATATTTGCTTTATCCTCCCAATTAGTACTTATAATTTGTTGATTCCTCCAAAGGACCTTAATGGATGCCACCTCCTTGATCCTCAATCTCTTCAGTTGCCTTTCTAAAATCTGAATCGGAACCTCCTCATAAGCCAAGTTATCCTCAACAACACCCATAATATCAAGAGATACAATAGCATTAGGATTTCCAACATGTTTTCTCAACATAGAGACAAGGAACACCGGATGAACCAAATTCATGGCACTACGCAACTTCAATTCATAAGCTACTATGCCAACCCTCTTCAAGACCTCATAAGGACCAACATATCTTGGATTCAACTTCCTTTTTTAACCAAAAGGGACCACACATTTCATTGGAGAAACTCTCAGGTAAACCCAATCACCCACTTTGAACTCAAGGTCTCTTCTTTTCACATCGACATAAGATTTTTGATTATTTTAGTCCATCTTTAAGCTTTCCCTAATCATCCTAACCTTCTCAAGAGCCTCCGTATCCAGATCTGATCCTAATAAAGCCACACGTCTCCCATAAAGAATCTCAAAAAGAGTCATACTGTTACTAGAGTGATAGCTATTATTATAGGCAAACTCAATCAAAGAAAGATGGTCATCCCAAATACCCCTCAACTCCAATACATATGCCCTAAGCATATCTTCAAGGGTTTGAATTGTCCTCTGGCTTGGCCATCCGTTTAAGGATGGAAGGATGTATTAAGGTGAACTTTTGTACCAAGATCCCGTTGAAAAGACCTACAAAAGTATAAAGTGTATTATGCTCCATGATCCAATATGATAGATAAAGGAACCTTATGTAACCTCATTAACTCATGGATGTACAACCTTGCACACTTTTCAGCCCCATATGTAGTCCTAATAGGTAGAGTATCTCGAATGAATGTGAGAGGGGCGAAGTAGCTCGACTAAAAGGAGAGGGGCATAGAAGCAACTTGACTGCAAACAAAGAAAGAGGAGCGAGGATAGCCATCAACAGACGGACATCCTTTTACTGCATTTTTCCCCTATTGGGCATAAACTTTTCTCCGTTAGGCTCTTCGGTGAATACAGAATGATTGAGTAACGAAGCTATCATTATTGAACAAGTTTGTGTCAACTAACAGAGAATGAACTAGGTAGAATAGGATGCAAAGGCAACCTACAAGAGGCAACTAACTCAAAAGGAATACCTCAAATCGTACATACACCTAACAGGTTAAAAGGTAATGACTGGCAGGTCTTTAGTTGTGTTGTCCCCTTCTTACTGAGCCAATTGCATCATTTTATCAACCATAACCCAAATGGAATCAAAACCTTTTCTAGTCTTGGGCAACCTAACCACAAAATCCATATTAATTACCTTCCACTTCCAAGTCAGAATTTCTGATTCTTGGGTTATGCCAACTGATCTTTGATGTTCTGCTTTGACTTGTTGACAACTATGGCAATCAGAAACGAATTTAGCAATGCCCCTCCTCATGCGTCCCCACTAATACATGTCCCTCAAGTCTATGTATATTTTGGTGGAACCGGGGTACATAGAATAGGAAGAATTATGGCCTCATCAAGAATCTTCTCCCTCAAACCATCAACACAAGGCACACACAATCTACCTTGGTACCTAAGAGTCCCATAACCCCCTTGGGAGACAACCTCTACTTTTCCCTCTTTTACCAAGGCCTTCAATTCAAGCAAGGAGGAGCCAAGATCTTGTTTTGTTGTTACCTCATCAACCAAGGAAAACTTAGACGCATCAACAACCACAACACCATCATAACCAACATCTTTCAATCTAACTCCCAACCTAGCCAATCCATGCAACTCTCTATCCATTTCCCTATAACCACCATCAATATGATCTAGGATACCCATGGATTCCCAACTCAACGCATCTACCACCATATTTGCCTTACCCGGATGATAATGCGCACTCATGTCATAATCCTTGAGAAGTTCTAGCCACCTTCTTTATCTCAAGTTGAGATATTTCTTTCTGTAGACATATTAGAGGCTCTTATTATTGGTAAAGACATCAAAATGCACCCCATACAAGTAATGACGCCAAATCCTTAATGCAAACACAAAGGCGGCCAACTCTAGATTATGGGTAGGGTAGTTCCTTTCATGTACCTTGAGTTGTCTAGAAGCATAAGCTATAACCTTAATATTTTACATTAGCACACAACCCAAACCAACTCTGGATGCATCACAGTACACAACAAGACCCTCAAGCCCATCCGATATTGATAATATAAGAGCGAACACAAGCCTATCCTTCAATGTTTGAAAGCTTCTCTCACATTCATCGCTCCACACACACTTAACCTTCTTTTGAGTCAATTTGGTCAAAAGGGAAGCGACGGAGGAGAAACCATTCATAAATCTTTTATAGTAGCCTGTAAGGCCCAAGAAGCTCCTAATATTCCAACAAGGTCAATGGTCTAGGCCAATTTCCTAATCACATCTGTTTTCTTATGATCCAATTTTATATCATCCCCTGACACCATATGAACCAAGAATACAACCTTCTTTTAATTAAAATTCATACTTATCATATTTGGTATAAAATTTCTCCTCCAATCTTTGCAACACAACCCTCAAATACCCCATATGCTCCTCCCTACTATGTGAGTAGATCAAAGTCTCATTAATAAAGACCACAATACAGAAATCAAGGTAAGGTTTGAAGGCCCTATTCATCATGTCCATGAAGAAGGCCGGTATATTAGTCACCTAAAAGACATTACAACAAACTCATAATGCTCATATCTAATTCGGAAGGCCATCTTAGGAATATCACACTCCCTCACCCTCACTTGATGATACCCAGACCGAAGATCAATCTTAGATAAAAAGCTAGCCCCTTGCAATTGTTCAAACAAGTCATCAATTCTTGGAAGAGGGTTCTATTCTTTGTAGTGGCCCTATTGACTTGTCGATAGTCAATGTAAATTCTAAGTGACCCATCTTTATTTTGCACAACCAACACTGGATCACCCCAAGGTGATTGACTAGGTCTAATAAATCTCTTTTTTAACAAATCTTTCAATCGGTCTTTCAACTCCGCCGGGGACATACGGTAAGGGGGAATGGAGATAGGTTGAGTATCGTGAAGGAGATCTATGTCAAAATCTATCTCCCTTTAGTGAGGTACACCAGGAAGGTCATTTGGGAAGACTTACAATGGGGACCGACTCAATGGAAGGGACTTTGGACTTCACATCTTTAACCCTCACAAGTTGATACGAACACCACCTTGAAATCAATTTATGGGCTTTAATGCATTATACAAATCTATCCTTGACCACCACATCTTGACTTTTTCATCCAAGGATAGGTTCATTCGGAAATTAAAACTTGACCTTACAGGTTCTACAATCAATAGAAGCTTAGTAGGCATGCAACTAATCCATCCCAAGTATGATATCTAAATCGATCTTGTCTAATTCAATAAGATCGCAAGGCAACAACTTATGCAAAATGCAAATAGGACAACTCGTATAAACTTTCCTAGTAACAATAGAGGCACCAATAGGAGTAGACACTTTATATGACTCATGCAACAGCTTAGGGACAACGTGGAACTTTTTAGTAACAAAAGGGTTAACAAAGGAAAGAGTGGCACCAAAATCAATCAACGCATACACATCAAAGTCAAAGATTTTCAACATACCAGTAACAACATTGGGGACCTCACTAACCCCTTGCCTCCCATCTAGTGCATAAAACCAGTTGTTCCTTGGGGCACCACCTTGAGGACTACCTCTACCCAATGGAATCACATTTGCACCCCAGCCCTTGCCACAGATTCTTGGACAATCTACCTTCTTGTGACCAAGCTCCCCACATTCACAGCAAGCATGAGAACCCTTCACACATGGGCCCTTATGACCCCCTTCAAATTTAGGACACACATCAATGGAAGCCACAACATCAACACCTTGAGGCCTAGGGAGGTCATTGGTAAACTCCCTATTAGTAGCATGATGAGACCCTTGGCATTAATGGAACCAGACACCCCTTTGGAACTTACCCCCACGATGGGACCTTTTGGCCTCATACCCCCTTATCTTCCTCAATTTTTCCTCCTCCATTTGCTTGACATAGGTCATCAACTGAGATAAATTCATGTCACTAATTAGCATGGCAGACTGGCATTCTTCACTTACCAAGTCAGAGACCCCCATCACAAATTTATTCATCCTAGATATAGGATCGGCCACCAATTGAGGATCATACTTCAAAAGTTGATTAAACTTAAGGACATACTCCCTCACACTCATAGCACCTTGTTTCAAGTTCATAAACTCCACTAACTTAGCTTTCCTAAGCTCAAGAGGGAAAAATCAATTAAGGAAAGCCAATTTGAACTCTTCCCAAAGCACGGCATTACTAACCCCCTTCTCACACTTCCATTGATCATACCATATTGAGGCTACCCCTTTGAGTTGGTAAGCCACCAAATCCACCTTTTCATTCGGCCCAACACCCATGATATTTAAGATTTGTAGACTTCATAAATGAACTCTTGTGGATCTTCATCAACCTTTGAACTATGGAAAATTGGAGGATTTATCCTTATGAAGTCTCTTACCCTAGCTCCTGAGGTAGTACCCTGAGGGTCTTGGGCCCCTTGATTAACTTGGTTAGCCACCACTCGGGCAAGCATAGTGAGAGCATCCCGCACCTCACTATTGGTAGGTTATTCCTCTAGAGTTTGGGCCCTTTGTCCCCAAGTGTTTGGCATGATCTAGCATAGCAAAAAATAATCTTAGGGAAAAAACTTACCATAAATCTATATCATGACTTAGAACATAAAGAAGGGAAATATTTCCTAAAATGCCTCATATTCTCATATTCATAGTCGTAGAGCACTTTAAAACTATCAATAGGACTCTAATCGACGCGGTATGTTAGACTCCGAGGATCTATCAATCTAGTGCTCTAATACCAAACTTGTCACAACCCAAGCTTAGGTCCCAGATGTAACACGGCGCAAGGGGAACCCAAAAGGACCCCAAGCAAGCCTCATAAAACATCATTACACATTCTTAGTCGCGGAAGTAATAAATCAAGCATCAAATATAAAAGAATGGGGAAATCGGGGCTAAGGAAAAAGCTTGCATGATATCATCATAGTTAAGAGATAAGAGTTAAGGTGCATATCATAGATACATAACATGTCCTACAACCACCTCTACTACATAGAAAAGAGCAGGGTCCAAGACAAAACAACCGGGCTTACCTCATAGTCAAATAGAACATAAAGAAAGAAAAGTGTCTCAATATATAACAAGAGAGAGTATAGACTAAGGTCCCCGAAGTTGAGGACTCACCAACTAGCTTGAATAGCATTGAACTAGCCACATGGGGGAGGATGATCAACTTGGACACCGATTCCTACATGGTGACATCATGTAGGCATATAGTATATGTTAGTACATTTGAATGTATTAAGTATGTAGGATGCAAAGAAACAATAGATAGGCATCTTTCACGATCCAAGCCTAGGGCCTGAACGACACGGTGAATGGTGAACCCAAAGGGACCCTAATCAATCCTCTTTACTTGTCATAACACATCCTTGGTCGTGGAAGCATACAAAAGACATATATATATATTAAACAAGGACAATGAGGCTAAGTTAAAAGCTTTCCAAAATAACAACATTACCAAAACAAGGAGTCACAATTCATATCATAAATACACATTTGCCTAATATATACCTCTAAATACATAGATAGAGCGGGGCTCAGATAGAGTTATCGGGATCACTCTCATAGTCAACAGAACATAAGATAGTGTCTTAATACATAGATAACAACAACATAGACTAAAGTCCCTAAAATGAAGGACTCACCAACAAGCTAGGAATAACACCTCCTAGCTACGTGGAGGAGGGGGACCAACTCGGGCACCGATTCCTACATGGTGATATCATATAGACAAGAGTATACATTAGTATGTTTGAATGTCCTATGTATGTGAGATGTAATGCAACAATGAATAGGCATCATAATCAAAATGCGTAACAATAGACAATAAGCATAATATAGCAATATGGCATATATGATCGATGCTAAAGTAAAACATGCTTGAGTAAGTCATGCTCATATAAAATATCATATGTGAAGAGGATACCAAGCTAGCTTTCTAACCTTGGTTGATTGATGATGGTCACACCCCAATTATCCTAGGTGGCGAGGTATAAACCCCTTACATAGTTGATGTTGGTCACACCCCAATCATCCTAGGTGGTGAAGTATAAATACCTCACATGGTAGATGAGTACAAACCCCCAACTCGGTTGATGATGGTCACACCCCAATTATCCTAGGTGGTAAAATATAAACCCCTCACATAGTTGATGAGTACAAACCCCCATCCAAGTTGAGTATGGTCTAATGCAATAATTTATATAGAAATAATCATATACATAAGCTTATTTCATCATTACAACATCATACATATCATATCTTATGCTTTGGACCTTCAATTTCTCAAGAAACCATAATCGGACATTTTATTAATCACTTGGTGGGTGTACAATGGGGGTAAAAGAGCATGCAATTTAGAGATGAAATCATGCAAGAAAATCTATTGTAAAACCATCAATCAACACCTTGCAACACCCCCAATACATCCACATCAAAACCTTGCATCAAAACTTACAATAGATCCAAGATATATAGCTCACAACATAGCAAAATAGTCATAACTTTACATAGCTTTAACATAGTTCATAGACATGTTCATGCTAGTAAACCCATTTGTAAACTCCACTTTAAATAATGCACTACTAATTAAAAGAGGGTTTAGCAACCATGGATGGAAAGACAAAATGGCTCAACACCACATACCTTAGGTCTAGAGTTGCTTGGAATTGAGATTGGGAAGAATGGAGGCTTGAAAATGATCTTGGAATCCAATCTTGTTCTTGGGTTTCCTTGAAATTGAATTGGGGCTTGATAGAGGCTCTTGAGAGTATTTATGAGTGTGATTGAGATGAGATGAGTGAAATTAGGTCCTTAATATTAGAGTTAAGGTCTTCTAGGAAGGTTAAGATAGCCTAAAAAGACAAAAAGGGTCATTAGGATAATTAGCATTTACAAAAATACCATTAGTGAACGGATGGAAAAATTGGCAAAGTGTCATCTTATTGAAGACTTCACTAGCCTTGTGACATTCTAAGTGTCATGTATAGTGCCCATGAGCCAAGACTTAGATATAAAAATGGAACTGGAACACTTGAGAAAACGTTAGCATCGACATCACTTTGACGGCCACTTTCACGGACCGAGTAGTGTTACACGGACCGTGTACTGGTCCATCCCACCTCACTTAGACAAGAAAGTGTTGTTGGCCACCACATGGTGACAGGGCCCGTACCCCTTCACACGAGCCGTACACGGCAGTTGTAGCCTATGCCTTAGCTTCCAATGCCACCCACGCCTAGCCAAGCCTTTTAAAGTACATCCACGCCCCTCCTCACGACCAGTGGTGAGTCACACGACCCGTGATACTGGTCGTGGATCAAGATTTATCCTAACCACACCATTTTCCATCCCCAAACATTTCCCACGGGTCGTACAAGGCCACACTACCCGTATGGGTGCCCGTGGGGCTTCACTACACAGGAGGGTCTCACAAAAATGATCATAACTCCTTCATCCTACATTGGAATGAGGTGAAACCAAGTGTTATGTGAAGGTAACTCAAACAGTTTTCATTTGACATATCATGGGCCACCCCATTTCAAATATGCTAAGAGTTATGCTAGTTTAAAGTTGACCTTTATATGAAATAACACCTAAAACTCAACTTGGAGGTAAGTCTTGAACTCGTTTAGGTAATAGCAATCTCCTATGAATATAGTACACCCCCAACCTAACCAAATGAGGCTTTAAACATGGACATACAAGAACATAAAGTTATAGAGTGTCACAGTATAATAATCAAAATACATAATATCAAAAAATAGGCATAATATAACAATATGGCATGTATGTTCAATGCTTAAGCAAGACATACTTAAATGACTCATGCTTATGTAGGATATCATATGTGAAGACGATACCAAGCTAGATTTTCAAATTACAAACTCCTTGGTAAGTCAATGATGATAGCACCCATCACCCTATTGTGTGAGGTATAAACCCCTCATTAAGGTTAGTGATGATAGCACCTATCTCCCTAGTATATGAGGTATAAATACTCATCAAGGTTAGTGATGATAGTACCTATCATCCTAGTGTGTGAGGTACAAACCCCTCATCAAGGTTAGTGATGAAAGCACCCATCACCCTAATGGTTGAGATGTTGATCCCATAACTAGGTCACCCAGATTGAACATGGTCTAATATAACACTTTATATATAATATATCATATACATAAGATCATTTCATCATCATATAGTCATTCATATGATATCTCATGCTTTGGACCTTCAATGCTTAAAGAAACCACGTCCGGACATTTTATCAAACACTTAGAGGATTTGTAGTGGCAGTATAAACCATGTAATTTGAAGATAAAATCATGCAAGAAAAATCATTGTACAACCAATATTCAACACCTTGCAACATCCTCAAACAATATACATCAAAACTCCTTAAATCTTATAATAGACCCAAGATTTATAGCTCAAAATATAGTAAAACAGTCACAACTTTACATAGCTTTAAGATAGTATGCAGTGAATTTCATAATAAGCAACAACCATTTGTAAATCAACTTTAAATTATGCATATTAAGTAAAAGGAGGCTTGGTATCTTAGGTGAAAGGAACCCATGAAAGAAACCCACATACCTTAGCTTAAGAGATGAACTTGGTGAAGATTGGAGATTGACACTTGAAGCTTGAAGAAGAACTTTGAAGGAGAACTTAGTGTGAGATGAGGGTTCGGGACTTGAGTTTGGGAAGTGAAAGTATGACTAAGTGTTTTAGTAAGTTTTAGGAAATATTTAGGATGATATGAGGGTGAAATTTGGCTAAGTACAGATAAAAATACGTTTGGAAAAATTGGGCCTAACACTTAAAATTTTGGATGAACTAAAAAAATATGCTAAGATTGGTTGCTGGCGCGTCACGCCTCCATCGCGCAGACTTCATTGGAAATAGTCACTTAAAAATATAAAATTTCTAATCTTTCAATTTTAAATCGAGGTTAGACCCTTTTTCACCTAATTCTGACCTCTTGATCACAAATATGAATTCGCATTTTTAAAAAAACAAATGAATTTTGAGATATATAGAATCTAAAATTCTAGGTATTCCTAGGCATATTTTTGGGCACTTTTTAGGGATATTTCAGTTGAACACAATTTAAAATTTAACATGACCCATCAAGGAGAATCTCACTACTTTTAAGGAGAATCTAATTATTTAATACTTTTAACTATGCACTATTCAAATTTGAAATGATGATGTAAAAATATCACCATTCATGCTTTGAGTCTCACGGACATTATCAGACTAAATGACCTTTCATCTAATTTAAGAAATAAGGCCTTATAAGAAGAAGGGGTCTCTGAGTAGAGAAAAATAGTATAGTGAGAATAGAAAAGAGAAGACGAAAATTATTTTTGAATCAAAATTTGAATTTTAAGAGTCAAATTTATCAAATTTATAAGAGAAAATTGAAATGAGATTAACATAATTAAAATCTATGTAAAAAAAATACTACTCTAAGGTTTTGCTTTAATTTTTGAAATCCAATTATAAAGATTTTTATCATTATCTTAAAATGTGTTTTATTATTATATTAACATTGTCACGATCCAAACTAAGGCCTAGATGTGACACGATGCAAGGGAAACCTGAAGGAACCCCAAGCAAGCCTCTTAACATATTATTACACATCCTTGGTCATGGAAACAAATAAACATTATAAAAAAGTAGAAATAAGGGTATAGGGTCTAAGGGAAAACCTGCATTTCATAAAAACTTCAAGAGAGTCAAGCTCATAATATTCTTACATATTTGTCCAACAACACCTCTAAATATAGAACTTAGCGGGAGCCAAGACAAGCAATCTGGATCACCCTCATACTAAAGAAATTATGTAATCCAAATATACGAGATATAGTCCAAACATAAGTATGAAATAAGATAGATATTGTCGGCGGACTTGAGGACTCATCAAAAGCTAACTTGAACAATTTGTCTAGGCACAAGGAGGAGAATCAATAGGAGCTCTGGTTCCTACATGGTAATATCATGTAGGCATATAGTATGCGTTAGTACGTTTGAATGTACTAAGTATGTAGGATTCAATGCAATAATAGATAGGCAACATAATCAAAATGCATTATTAGACAATAGATGAGCATATAGCAGTATGACATGTATGGAAGATGCTTAGAGTAAATCATGCTTATATAGAACATAATACATGTGTAAGGAGTGACAATTCTTACTAAAATCTAAGGCCTACCACCTCATTGGAGAGGCGCATGAGGTGCAAACCCCTTCATGGGGTTGATGGAGTACAAACCCACCAACAATGTTGATGGAGTACAAATCCCCCAACAATGTTGATGGGTACAAACCCCCAACAATGTTGATGGGCACAAACTTCCAACAAGGTTGCATTGGCCTTCCACCTCCTGAGCGAGGCAATCGAGGTACAAACTCCTCGATAAGGTTACCCGGCCTACAACCTCCCGAGTAAGGCTTGGTTATCCCTAACACTATAGAGATAATATTATATACATACATTCTTTTCGTCATCATATACAGACATTCCTTTCATCATCTTATAATCATCATATGTAGACCTTTCATTTATCATCATAAAGTCATTTATTCAACTCATAAGACATGCATTAGACCTTCAATTCCTCAAGAAACCGTAAATGAATATTTTATCAAATACTTGGTGGGTGTGTAGTGCTAGTGTAAAACCATGCAATTCAAGAGTGAAATCATGTAAGAAAACATGAAGTAAAAAAGCCCACCAATACATAGTAATACCATATTGCAAAATACATTGAAACCCCTCATCAAATCTCAAGGTGGTTCTAAAGCTTAAAACATGCATAATCATAATAGGTAAATCATCACATGGTATATATTTAAAAATTTGGAATCCAAAGCATGCTCTTGAGTTTCCTTGAATTTGTATTGGGGTTTTGATGGAGGCTCTTGAGAGAATTTGAGAGTGTATTCCAATTAGGAGGAGTGAATTTGATCTTTTGAAATAGGGTTAGGTCTTTAGGAAGTGTTAAGATAGCATAGGAATTTCCAAAATACCAACAGAAATGGCTAAATTTGCAGAATGCCATTAATTGGGCGAAATTTGGCAAAACCCGTATGTACCCCTGCACATACAAGTTCTACAAAAATGAGCATAGCATCTTTATCTGAACTCTAAATAAGGTGAAACCAAGTGTGTTGGAAAGCTAATTCAAAGAGCTTTGATTGTTGCGTTATCCATTTCTTTGTATGCTAAGAGATATGCCTATTTAAAGTTGACCCTCCTACCAGTACTTGTGCAAAACTTAGCCAACGGAAATTTCTTTGAACTTGACTTGATGTAAGGGACCGACGATGGTCTCAGAAGATATAAATAAGATTGACTTATATTTGAATGAGAGATTGAAGCTTGAATGAGTTCCTTGAGATCCGAAAGTGAGTTTGGGACACTTGAATTGGGTGAAATATTTGTCTAAGTGTTTGATAGAGTATGGGAAATATCTTATATGATATGAAAGTGAAATATAGCTAAGTATCGGTACTTTTACGTGTAGGAAGTCTTAGGTCCAAGACCTAAAAGACTTGGACTAGAAGAAGAAAACTAAAAAAAAGGCTCTCCGCGCCCCTAGCATGTCGCGCCTGGGGCACACCTGGACATTGAAAATTACTCACTTTAAAAATTTAAATTTTGATATGGTTGCTTTAAAATTTGGGTTAGACCCATTTCCCACTCATGTTTGCCCCTTGAACAAGATTATAAAGTCGGGTTTTCAATATCATGCACGAATTTTGGGATATATGGAAATTATAATTCCAGGCACTTTCGAGGAACATTTTCGGGAACTTTTTTTTGAGTTATTTCAATATCTCTCACTTGGGAAAATTCGTCCCCAAATGTCGAAGAGATGTATATAAGAAGAGTAATCATGAAAAATCAGCCTCAACAAGAATGCAATAATGCACTTAAACACCATTTTCAAAATATCCACATAAGTGTAAAGAAATCATCATAAACTTGTCAACATAAATGTGAATGCATGCAAATGACATAGGGGCTGAAATATAAGGCTTAGAACCATAAAGGAAAAGGACTTGGCGTGTTATCACAAGCTTGAATAGAATGAAATAGGTATGGATATTGCTTTTCTATGCTCGCTGTGGCTCCTCCAATGACACTCTCAACTTGACGATTCTCCCAAAAGGCCCTGCGAACAATACATCCTTACAAAATGACCTTTACTCATATCCACCCAACTTCTCCATCAGACCTTCTCATAAGTCAACTTATCCTCCACAACATCCACAACCTCAAAGAGTCCTATAACACTTGAATCACCAACATATATCCTCAACCTAGATGTATGAAGAACTAGATGAACCATATCCATATCCACAGGCAACTCCAATTCGTATGTGGCCTTACCAATCCTCCTCAACACTCTATAAGGACTTAATAGCCTTAAACTCAATTTTCTCTCTTGCCAAACAAACCATACCTTTCATGAGTAAAACCTTCAAATAGCACTGGCATAGGACTTTTGATGACTTTGGGTTGTTTCATCCTTTCCCTAATTAACCTCACATCCTCCATGTCCTCCATATTCAGATTCGGACCTAACAAAATCATTTCTCCCACTTTAAACACCCAACTGGGGACATACAATGTCTACCATATGGAGTCTCAAAAGGAGCCATGCTAATGCTAGAATGATAGCTACTATTAGTCTCATCAATAACCCTCTTGCTCAAGTCATCAACACGAGGCACATACAACCTACCTTGGTACCTAAGGGCACCATCTCCCCCTTAGAGAAAACCTCCACCTTGCCAAAGATCACCGAAGCCTTCAATTCTAACAAGGAGGGATCAAGATCTTGATTTTCTTTTACCTCATCAACCAAGGAAGACTTTGAACCATCAACAACTACAATACCATCATTATCAACACTTCCAACCTAATTCTCAAACTAGCCAACCAGTGGACCTCCCTAGTCACCCCTTTGCTACCACCATCAATATGAACTAGGCTACCCATGGACACCCTACTCAAATTACTGACCATAATATTAGTCTTACAAGGATGATAATGCACACTCATATCATAATCCTTAAGAAGTTCTAACCACCTTCATAGTCTCAATCTAAGATCCTTTGGGTGAGCACATATTTTAGACTCTTGTGATCGGTAACCACTTTAACATGCACCCTAATCAAATATTAATGCCAAATTCTTAAAGCAAATACCACGGTGGCCATTTCAAGGTCATAGATAGGATAATCCTACTCATGTATCTTAAGTTGTCTAAAAGCATAGGCAATCTCATTACCATTTTGCATCAACACACAACCCAAATCAATCTGGGCAGCATCACAATACACAACGAACCCTTCCAACCCTTCTGGTAGAGACAAAGATAGGAGCGAACACAAATTTATCCTTCAAGGTTTGAAAACTCTTTTCACACTCAACGGTTCACACAATTTTAGCATTCTTTTGGGTCAAATTACTGATGAGAGAATCAATAGAAGAGAACCCATTTACAAACCTCTGGTCGTAACTCATTAGGCCCAAGAAACTCCTGATATCCAAGGGATTCAAAGGTCTACGCCATTTTCTAATCGCATCCGCCTTCTTAAGATCTACCTTAATACTATCCTTCAACACCATATGACCTAGGAAGATAACCTCCTTTAATAAAAATTCAAACTTCTCATACTTAGCACACTACTCCTCTTTACCCAAGATTTACAACACTACCCCCAAATGGTTCACAAGCTCTAAATACATCAATACTTCATCACTAGGGTCCACCACAAATATAACAAGGTAGGGATTAAAAATCCTATTCACAAGACCTATAGACATAACCGGTGCATAAGTCAAACCACAAGACACCACCCCAAATTCAAAATACCGAAAAGGACATTCATTAACTCATTGGTCACCAGAAATAATTCAATAGAAATAACTTCGGTTCAACACCTCTAACTCTTATAAGATGGTAAATGCAACCCTTAGACCAATTGTACCTTAAGACAAGAAAAAGACTTACCCCTTCACATCCACCTTACAAGCCCCCACTTAAGGATGGGTTTATTAGGGAATTGGAATCTAACTCTATGAGCCCTATAATCAAAGGAGGAATAAAATCTATGCAACTAATCCATACCAAGTATGGCATCCAAATCCACCACATCAAACCCGACAAGTCACAAGGCAAGACCTAATGCAATGTGAATATGAAACAATACCTATGAACTTTCTAACAATAATAGACTCAACAAAAGGGGAGGGGTTAGACTCCAAATGTTAACGCAATAACTCGGGGCACACTTAAATCCCACTAGCAACAAGAAAGAATCGTGAAATAAATAGTGATACCCGGGCCCATCAATATAAACACATCAAAGCTAAAGGGAGTTTAAACATACCAGTAGCAACATCTGGTGCCTCATCCCCTTCTTGCCTCCCACATTTTGGGCATCTAAGATGAGTCACCCTTTCATCACTCTTTTTACTCTTATTGCATTTATGGGGGCAATTCTTCCTCTTATGTCCCACTCTATTATAACCGAAACAAGTATTGGTGCCCTTCAAACATGGGCCTCTATGAGCTTTACCACATATTGAACACATAGCATCACCTCTATCTTTGAGACTTTGGAACTTACCCTCAACACTGGCCCTCTTTGCCCTACTACCTCTCCTCTTACCATTTGAGGTCTCAAGAGCACTCACTTGTTGATTGAGTTGAGTTGCCAATTCTATCACCCCTTAGGTCATAACCCATAGAGTATTACGAACCTTCACATTTGATATATCACCATTCTGAGTAGCTTGAGACATATCCTAAAATGTAATGGCTAGGGATTACCAATAAGCCTTAAGGAACTAACTCTATCGCACAACATAGATTATGGAGAAGGGAAACATTTCATAATATGCCTCATACCCTCCTATTCATAGTTGTGGTGTGCTTCACTACCATGAATAGGACTCTAATTGATGCGATGTGTTGGACATCGAGGACCTAACAACCTAGTGCTCTGATACCAAGTTTGTCATGACCCAAACTAGGTCCTAGATGTGACACGACAAAAGGGAAACACACAGGAACCCCAAGCAAGCCTCTTAACATATTATTACACATCCTTGGTCGCAAAAACAATTAAATACAATAAAAGAGTAGAAATAAGGGCATAGGGACTACGAAAAAACCTTTATTTCATAAAAAGTTCAAGAGAGTCAAAGAGAGAGTCAAGCTCATAATATCCTTACATATTTGTAAAAACAACACCTCTAAATATAGAACTTAGCGGGAGCCAAGATAAGCAACCGGGCTCATCCTCATACTAATGACATTAGGTAATCTAAATATATGAGATATTGTCTAAGTATAAGTATGAAAGAAGAAAGATATTATCCTCGGACTTGAGAACTCACCAAAAGCTAACTTGAAAAATCCGTCTAGCCACGAGGAGAAGAATCAATAAAAGCTCTAATTCCTACATGGTAATATGATATAGGCATAGAGTATGCGTGAGTACATTTGGATGTACTAAATATGTAGGATGTAATGCAATATAGATAGGCAACATAATCAAAATGCATAATTAGGCAATAGATGAGCATATAGAAATATGACATACATGGAAGATGCTTAGAATAAATTATGCTTACATAGAACATAATACATGTGTAAGAATTGGCCATTCTTAATGCAATCCAAGGCCTACCACCTCCTTGTAGAGGCGCATGAGGTACAAACCCCTTCATGAAGTTGATGGAGTACAAACTCCCCAACAACAATGATAGAGTACAAACCCCCCAACAAGGTTGCATAGGCCTGCCACCTCCTGAGTGAGATGATCGTGGTACAAATCCCTCAACAAGGTTGCTCGGGCCTGCAGCCTCCTTAGTGAAAGTTGGTCACCCCCAACACTATAGAGATAGTATCATATACATACATTCCTTTCATCATCATATAGATACATTTCTTTCATTATCATATAATCATCATAGATAAACCTTTCTTTCATCATCATATATAAACCTCCTTTCATCATAATAAAATCAATCAACTCATAATACATGCATTGGGCCTTCAATTCCTCAAGAAACCATAACCAGATATTTTATTAAACACTTGGGGAGGGGGTGTAGTGATAGTTTAAAACCATACAATTCAAGAGTAAAATCATGCAAGAAAACTCAAAGTAAATTATCCCGTCAATACTTGTTAATACCATCTTTCAAAATACATTGAAAACCCTCATAAAATCCCAAGAGAGACACAGTTCTAAAGCTTAAACATACATAATTATAATAGGTAAATCATCTCATGGTATAGACTTAAAAATGAGTTATCATGTAGTTTCAACCAAACTTTCATAAAATACCAATATAGTATATGATCATAATCTCTACCGAACAATACCCATAAGCAACACAACTTGAAAACATATAATTTTATAGTAAGGAACGATTGGGCTTCATGGGTGAAAGGTACCCATGAATGAAACCCACATACCTTAGACTTTGAATTTCTTGAAATTGAGTTGTGAAAGGCTTGAAGTTTGGAAGTGGGTCTTGGAATCCAAAGCATGCTCTTGAGTTTCCTTGATTTTGTATTGGAGTTTTGATGGAGGCTCTTGAGAGAATTCGAGAGTGTATTCCAATTGGGAGGTGTGAATTTGATCTTTCAGAATAGGGTTAGGTCTTTAGGAAGTATTAAGATAGCATTGGAATTTCTAAAATACCAATAAAAATGGCTAAATTTACATAATGCCATTAATGAGGTGAAATTTGACAAAAACTCGTATGTACCCCTATATATACAAGTTCTACAAAAATGGGCATAACTTCTTTATCCAAACTCTAAATAAGGTGAAACCAAGTGCATTGGAAAGCTAATTTAAATAGCTTTAATTTGGTAGTTCTATCTTGGAGTATCCATTCGCTCAAAACTGCTCAGCTTCGATTTTTATTTTCCGTAAGTGGACGCCAACTCTCACTCTCAGACGTGGGCCACTCAGTTCTTTTGGTGCTAAGAGATATGCCCCTTTAAAGTTGATCCTCCTATCGTACTTATGTAAAACTTAGTCAACAGAAAGTCCTTTGAACTTGGCTTGATGTAAGGGACCCACGATTGTCTTAAACTACATAAATAAGCCTAACTTAGATTTGAATGAGAGCTTAAAGCTTGAGTGAGTTCCTTGATATTCAGAAATGAGTTTGTAATACTTGAATTGGGTGAAATATTTGTCTAAGTGTTTGAGACAGTATTAGGGAATGTCTTGTATGATATGAAAGTTAAATGTAGCTAAGTATAGGTATTTTAACGTATGGAAGGCTTCGGCCCAAGATCAAGACAAGCACACCTCTGAGGGTACTCATGAATGCCTACTGTGATAGGCTACATATGGACATCAATGATATGGTCCTCTTACTTGATGGTCATTGTATTGGGCCTAAGCAAACTGCTGAGGAGGTTTTTCTCTATTCCCATTCCTTCACCAACCAATGCTCCTCTTCTTGTTTCTCGAACCGAACTTATGTGCATGTTCACATTTTCCTATATTTCATATACTATGGTATCTCATTACTTCTCTTTCCATATTTTTTTTTTGATAGTTGGAGATGGAAGATGAAGATGTCATTGATGCTATGCAGCATCAATTTGGTGGTGAATTTGTAGATCAGATTAATATTTTAAAGCTAGGGACATGGTAATATTTAGTTGTACTTTTAATTTCAACTTTTTATCTGCTAATTATGTAATTAAGTAACTTCCTTCCTCTTTATTATTATTATTAATACGAGTCATTTTTAAGTGTATCCTTCATCTGAGTCAATGTTTTGATTTTACTTCTGAAAATCAAATTTTAATATATCGAGGAATATAATTGTTAAGAGTGTGAGATATAATTTAAGTTTACATCTTGTGAAAAAAATTAATTAAATTAAAAAGTAATAATTAAAGAAGTGTCAAATGGCTTTATTATGATATTTTCAAACGACTTAATAAATAATGAAATTGTTTTTAACGTTGATAAGTATACAAATTCTTTTATGACCAGTTGAATAGAAAACTAACAATTTTCTGTCCACTTGTTTGTCCAAGCAAGAGGTCATGAATATTCTCCTCTCGTTTTTTTTTTCTTGATTTTTAATGGTTGAGCAACAGATTGATATAATTTAGATTAGAATTGAAAGAAATTTTAAGAAATTTGGCTAAAATTAAAATAAATTATAAAAAAATTAATTAGAATTGAAATAAATTTGACAGAAAAGGCCATGACTTAAATAAATTAGTATGAAATTGAATATATTGTCATCTAATTAATTATAATATATACACAAATAATATATAAAGTATTTTAAAAATAATAATTTTTACGTAATGAAAATATGTAATATATAATAACTGTATGAAAATA
>JAOTQJ010181329.1:0-23120 GCA_025642045.1 Solanum sejunctum
GCTTAGATACTGACAGCAGGTTATGTTTGCATGCAGGTACCACCAATACATTATCTAATGCACTTCCTTCAACAGTATTGCAGCAACCAATATGTGATGCTTGTGCTACCTCACCATTAGGTAAATGTACTACCTTGTTAGCACAACTATATGCATGACATAACATATTCAGTTTATGTGTCATATGGCAAGTGGCACCTGAATCAACTATCCAACTTTCTTTTGCCTTCTCATCTGTGACATGTGTGTTATCATTATGTGTAGAGAAAACATTGGATGTGATCATAATTGCCATGTTTGCTACATTGTCTACTTCCCTGTTGGAGGTAGAACCTGTCTCCTCCCTCTCAAGTATCTGCAAGATCCTGTTATACTGACTTGGAGTGAAGGTAGGTTGTGTGGACATGATTGAACCAGATTCAATGCCATTCCCCCTTATCATGGAAGCAGCAGGAGCAAAATCATCTCTCAGTTCCATTTCATTCCTTGTGACAGCTACATGATTCACTGCATTAGGACTCCTATTATTCTGTATCAGTTGTCCTGGTTTGTTCTTAAACTTTCAGTCAGAAGGATATCTATTTAGTCTATAGCAGTCCTCCCTTACATGGCCTTGAAGCTTACAATATGTACAGATTTGATCCCAGTTCTTCTTCTTACACTGAAATTTCTTCGAAAAATTTCCTTTCCCTGCATACAAGGCAGTCTGTTCTGATGTGTTGTTTCCTGAGTGAGAGTTAACATTTTCCTTCCCAGCATATAATGTAATTTGTTCTGTCATGTTGGTACTTGAATGAAGGCTAGCAGTTGATCTTTGGCTCTCATCTGCCATGATCATTGCATAAGCCTTTCCAACGCCAGGTAAAGGACTCATTATTAAAATTTGGCTTCTAGTATGAGCATACACCTCATTCAATCCTATTAGAAAAGCAAACAATCTCAGACATGCCAAATGATCAACATAATTTCTAGATCTATCACAGCTATATGAAGGTGGAGGAATGAGTGCATCAAATTCATCCCAGAGTAACCTCAGCTTTGAGAAATAAGCAGAAACTGACATGTTACCTTGGTTAATTGTGCAAATGTCCCTGTGTAATTGATATCCTCTAGATCTATCTATCTTGTCGAACCTCTCCTTTAGGTCAGCCCAGACCATGGCTGCATCAGTTGCATAAACAATGCTACTGAGGAGTTCCTTCGACACAGCATTCATAATTCATGCAAGTACAAAAGCATTACATTTCTCCCACTATTCCTCTATTTCACCCTTGTAATCACCTCTTTTGCAAGTTCCAAGCACAAACCCCAGCTTATTCTTAGCTCGGAGATGAATCAACATGGATCTACTCCACAAAGAATAGTTCTCCGTCCCTGTAAGCTGCATGGTAGTGAGGACACTTCCCGGAATATTTGAACTGTGAAGATAGAGAGGATGATTTTGCTTCCTCTATTTGATTTAGGGTTTCCACTGGATCGATACTTCTGGTAGCAACATTTGCTGTAGAATCAACCATTGAAAGGGATGATTAAATTGTTGAATCAATCCGCCTTCGAGGCTTTGATACCATGAAGAAATCCACTTCTCACTCGAGAAGCAGTTTGAATTTTTGGAGAAGAAGAAAGCAGAGAGAAGAATGTGTATTTTTTATTTCTTCAACTAACTTTACAAATGAATACATTGTGTATTCTTATACACCAATTAACTCCACACCATTCTAATTATGTACCCTCACTTATAGGATTGTACCTCAACATCAATTATAACTAACCAACTAATAACACAACTAATTAGTTAACGCTATAACTAACTGATCTGTATAACTAACTACTCTAGCTAACTGAACTAGCTTCAACAAGTATTGCCTTCGTTTTTAAAAACTTGATCCTTACACTAAAAATAAAAAGACTACAAATATCTTATTAATTATAAGAAATAATCATCAATCTAGAGAAATTATATTTTAAGGCATAAATAGAGTGAAATAGTAATAATTAAAAAAAAAAACCTCCTAATTAGTTATTTCTTCTTAAAAGGCGCGTAGAAAATAAAGTCGACAATTAATTGGAGATGGGAGAAATATTAATTATCATGAAATTTAGATTTGGTTTTTTATAAATTTTGAAACTGTCTTTAAACCAAAATAAATTTTATTTCCTTATTCGTTTGTAGAACTTGATCCTTACACTAAACATAAATATATTTTTATTTACCCGTTTATGCAAACCAACAAACTTTTATACATTTCTTTATATGCTACTCGTAATATTAAATCACTACATAAAATATCATTCCAATTTTAAATTTCAAAATATCATCAATAAAATTAGTTTAACAAAAAATGCTCATGATAAAAAAAAATTCTTAGAAATTATTTCAAATTAATATGAATCAAAAAAAAATGGACAGATGAAGTACTAGTTCGGTGTTTTTACTCAAAACGCCAATGACTAACAACCTTAGCTTCTTTAAGCATGAACTTACCTAATGTAACTATACGTAGAATACAGTTGTATACTTTCCTAATGTAAGCATGTGTTTACGTAATTTAAGTATGGCAGACCTTTAAGGATAATGCACAAGAATTCCCTTTAACTACGACTAAAATTTTAGAGACATATCTTAACTTTACCAAGTCTTATTATCCCATAAACTCATTTATTTTGTAATTTTCTGAACCTTATTATTTTACGCGGCACACTCTATGTGGGAAATGCGTGAAGACTAGCTAGCTGTTCTTGTGAGGGTAGGTCGAGGTGGTTGGGTAGGGATTTTCCAATGGAATCTGAGGTATTTTGTTTAAAACTGTATTAAGTGAATTGAAAGATTTAAAACACCAAAATAATCTACTACGTTTGGATAGTTATAAAGTACTACCCCCTTTTTTTATGTATATAAAGTTAATGGGAAAATAAAAGACTTTTTGGTAAAGTTAAAAATTCGTCACGGTGGTATCCAGCGCATGTTTACAACCACTCCAAACTAACTGGTTGAGTGTGCCAAGTAACAAATAAGAGGCAAGAAATTACAAAATAAATGAGTTTAGGGGGTAATTGGACTTTAGTGAAGCTAAAATGTATCTATGAAATTGAGATTATAGTTTCGAGAGGTAATTGTATATTGTACCATAGAATTTTTATTATAATGAGTTCAACACCTAAAAAGGTAGATACAAAAATTAGTTAAAAGAAGGTTAAACATATATTATAAATACATAAAAAGATATTTTTAATTATATTATATATATATAATATAATTTTTGTTTTAGAAAGCCCTGAAAATGCTCTGCCTGGTCCTTTTGACTTCCGCAGAGTTAGAATCAACCCCGACAACCAGCTAGCTAGTCCGCCGGCACAATGGCAAATATCATATCAAAGTATACATACATATATTGTACTCACCTGATTCAATACATAGGAAGACATGTGAATAGAATCAGGCATGAAGGCAGCCATGAAAACAGCAACAGAGATCTTTTGTGGGTATTTTTCCATAGCAAGTCCCAAATTCATACCACCAAGACTATGCCCCACTAGTATGACTTTCTCCTCTTGTGGGAGGGATTCCATCAATTCCATCAATGGCAAAGTGTAATCATGAAGTGTGTGAAGTTGCTGTATTTTTCTCAAATCAATCCCAGAGGCTGCTAAGTCAAGGGTTGTGACCTTATGGCATGCAGCCTCTAGTAGGGGCTTTAGCTTGTACCAACACCAACCTCCATGGCCTGCACCATGTACTAAAACAAAATGTTTTCCTTCTTTCTTGATAGGTTCCATATGTAGGCCTTGTGATGTTTATCTTTTTTTCTTCTACGGTTTAGTACTTTAGAAAAAGTTTAAGATGGGCTATATATAGTGGTTTAGTGGCCGATCAATATTTTCGTATTTATAATTTTAAAATATGGAAAAATAATTTTTATATCAAAGATATTCAACAATTGATATATATATTAAGATATTTATATTTAATCTATATATTAAAAAAAATTGATAAAAAATATTCATCACGTAGTCTGATCCCTGTTTAAATATTTATTGCAACCATCCGCTAGAATTTTAAATTGCCCCACAGTTAAATCACATTGGTCTATGTGTTTTTTGATAGAGTAGGCAGCTTTCAGTGATGGAGAAAGAATGAGAGTGAAAATGCCATAAATGGTTGGAATAGGTTTAAAATAGTTTATTAACTATTTCTTTTATCTTATTTTATGTGATATTTTTTGATTTGATATAATATTTTAAAAAAATTAAAATTTGTGATCTAAAATGATTCTTATATATTTATGTGACTGAAAATTATTTCATTAAGAGTAAAAAATAATTTTAAAATTAAATTATTTTCAATTAGAGTAAAATAAATTTTTTTTAAATAGATTAAAAATAAAGAGTATCATATAAAATAGAAAAGAGAGTATATATTATTTGTCGGACGTACTTCTATAACTATCTAAAACTTTATTAAGTTTGGTCTCATAATTATACACACATGTTTTTAATCTTTTAACAATACACTTATCAGTTTTAATCCTTTAAGTATTCAAGAACTTATGAGGTTCGGTATATGTCTAATTTTTATATAAATAGCTTAGATTTATACTAATGGAACTCATACCTTTTTGTATATAAAATTAAATCTTTAATTCAAGTTTTCAGTTATTTTTCTCTCTCCAAGCTACTTTTTCTTCGAAATACTCTTACGAAAAGAACCTTAATCATAATGATTAAAAAAAAATTAACGTGGAAAGAAGATATAAGTTCTGATTTTACTTAATGGAGTGTAAAATGAATCATATTGTTGTTGCTAATGGCCTGAATATGCTAAGATTTATTATAAAAACAAAAATTATACATGTTAGGCATGATAAGAGATTTATTTCTATTTTATAGAAAAATAAATTTCTTGTAATGAGAATAAAATAAAAAATTCTTTCCTCACGTATTTTGATTTTAAATTTTATACCCTAATGACTTTATCAAAAGAATTTTGTTTAGTTGTTAGAAGTTTCAATTTATAAAATGGTAGATTTACAAGTTTTTTTTAAAAAAAAATTGAGTTGGATCGATTGTATTGTTGTGTTCATTTTCTTTTGCAAAGAAAAATTCGAGTATAAAATTGAATCTCTTATTTTTCTTTGGTATGAAAAATAAATTTAAAAAATACACGTTGATTATGAATATAATATTCAATTCATCAACAATAATAATATGATTCATTTTATCCTTCATTGAACAAAATCATGACTCATATCTACTTTCTTCTTTACTTTAATTTTGAATCGTTGAGGTTGGGATTCTTTTCATAAGAGTAATTTGAAGGGAAAAAACAGGGAGAGAGAAACAACTAAAAACATGAATTAAAGATTTAATTTCACGGAGGCATGAATTTCGTTAATAAAAATCTAAGTTAATTGTATAAAAAAATAGACAAAGATCGAACTTGATATGCTTTTAAATACTTAAATATCATGATTTCATTCTTAGGCTGTGATGACACCAAGCCAACCCTCCAGTAGGTAAACTTATTCCATAGCCTGAAACCATAGGCAACAAACTATCTAGTGGAAGACAACCGTAATAAGTAAAACTGCCACAATAAGAATAAGAGCTACAAAATGCTGAAGAAAATAACATATCGAAACCTATCCTAAAACCTAGCATCATCAATATTCGAGCTTCTAATACACAAAACGAGAGTATACAACTTCTTCAAAATATAAATAATAGTACATACTATCTCTAAATACAAAATAAAGATGAGTTCAAATATAATGGGATGAAAATTGGCAACTCTAGACGTTAGGAGCTCACCATAATCTCCAACATTCTCAGCCAACTCTATACGAAAGGAAGTCAACAGCAGGGACTCGCATTACGACCTGCAAGGGCAGAAGTATAGTATGAGTACCAATCAAATGATATGCAGTAGGTATAGGTCGACTAAGCTCCATAAATAAAGCAAGTATAAACAACATGAAAATAAGACAAGTATATAGCATAAGTAATATAATACAAAAAAGTTAGGATAAAATTTGATCAAGTATGTGAGATGATGAGGAGAAAAGAAGGAGCGTACCTGAGAAAATCAGGTCTACCATCTACTAACATGAAAGATAGGCTACAAAGTCAAATCGACAATGAGTAATGAAAGAAACGTAAAGAGTCTAATCTAACCTATCAACGTAGGGACTAGTTCAAACCAACCTAAAAGGGCACACACTCAAATGTAAAAAAAAACAAATGACACCTGCTACATCTATCGAGTCACTACATAGACAAGTACATGTATAATCAAACAAAACTCTCTGGCATCCCATACTACCTGGAGTACATCAATCACAGACAGAACCTTGACCAGCATCTCATACTACTGGGGAACTAAACAACAAATAATATAATGGTAATGACAATACATGTGAATGTAATGCATGATACCTCTCCACAGCGTATATCCACAAGTATCATATGACCTAGCCTAGCTTAACTAGCAGGGTAGGACCCATAGTGCCCTCCATCAGATATAATCTCTCTCTCTCTCTCTCTCTCTCTCTCTCTGCTATAAAGTCTCATAGTAGCTTAAGAAATTCATGAGCATTGTCTCAGCTCATATCAGGACTTATCATAAATAAGGCCAATGTCAGTCATATTGGAGTAATAGCGATAGTCATAATATAAAAAAGTATCGACACGTCAGCTAGTCAAATCATAAAAACTGAAGTCATCTCAAATGCCTTCCATGGTCTCAAGTGGAAAAAGTACGTCCCCGACGCCTCAAAATTATCAATCCAAAAAAATACATAATTGAAGTGGTACAAATCTCAATAAAAACTAGTTAAAATTCAGTAGATATCGACTACGTAAAGCCAGTCTGAATCAACTACATATCAGTAGTATGAAAATCATTTTCCTACTCTCTCTTCGTACATAGATAATGAGTCAATGATCGAGATTATACCACAAAACAGTATGAATGATCAACCAATACAATGTATGCCATCTTAGTATCTAAACAAGTTACACGAAAGCTAGGAAAGTGAACCTCTACGACTATAGAGGCTAAGGCAGAAAGAATGAACTTAGGGTCTAGTTGGTTCAAATCAAGGTCTTGGGGGAATATATATCTGCAGGATCAATGCCTTACCCCAAAATCATAAATTTCAAACCAAAATAGAGTACAAATAAGACAATTCTATGGCTATGAAGGGCCACTAAGGTTTGGCTACCACTCAAGGCACACCATCACCAACAAGATCTACTAGAAATCACAACTAGATATAATTAAAAAGCACTTGAGTTCTACAACAAGCAACTAAGATTTGATCTAAGGTTATCCACATGCTCCCTAAATAGAACAAATCACTTTACACGAAAGCATAACCGAACTATGTCCAATCTAGGGTCTCCAAAAGTCTATCCTAGTCTAAGACTTGACCATAAATCATGAGAATAAAAAATAATGAAAAGAAAAGAGACACTAGGCTAATACAATCCAAATTATCATAAAATATATACCAGACATCATCCAAAAAAGCTCAATCAAATAAAGATCACTGCCTACCTGAAAGTCGATCATGTGCGCTCTAAATCCACTCCAATGAAGCTCCCGACCCACTTTGTAACCACGCCACCGTGTTGCAATGGAAAAATTCCATAAGTTGGACTGATGAATCGCTAAAATTGAACCTATATTGATCAAGAAATCACTTTCCAAAATTTTCTAAAAATTCAATTCGAAAATAGCATAGGACAGTATTTAAAATGTCAAAATCATCTCAAATAAAGCTTCTAAATCACTTTATAAGCTTACTAATGTGTTTCCCTTAAAAATCCTCACAATTTCGAGTTTTCCATCATCAAAAACAAATTTATATTTCTCAAGATTTCCAAATGCCAAGCCTCGAGCTAGTCACGTCTAAGAATATATATATGCTACTAAAACGAATTCTGCGATCATGGAGTACAAACCCTAACAGCTCTATGAACGTGAAGCACAGAGGTTCCAGACCTCCGCAAACACTTCCTGGGGGGAACGATCGTGAAGCACAAAAATGCCTGCACTAGATATCTACTTTCAACTGATATTCACCAAGTTTAAAAATTTAGATAGGGTGCTCGAAATTAGTTTGAAATTCCATGCGCACAAATGGACTATGCTACTCTATCAAAATCAATGTTCCAGACTCAATACCGCATTCAAAATTTTCATATGAGATTGTTATAACTAAATATGGATCTCGCTTCTAAGCCATTAAACAAACCCACCAAGGAGCTCGATTAAAATGATTCCAAAAGCCTAGAAGATTGAATAAAAAGTCATTCTAGATTAAACTTGACATTTTGAAGCTAACCATGCTGACAAAATTCTCATTGAAACATGATTTTCAAGAATGTTGAACAAAGGCAGCTCTACACCAAATTTCAATATCCAGAATCTATAAATGGTCCGAACTCACAAAGAAGGCCTTAGTGTGTGAACTGGCCATGTCTCTAGCCTAATTTGATTATTTCGGGGCTAATGGAACTGTCAAAATTTTATTCCAAGACCGCCTTCCTAGAGTTCTGACCGAAATCAACCGTTCAAACTCTAGGAGGTCCAAAACATGAAAATTGGCATAAAACCTGAATAAACGCCCAGGCAATCAAACTATAGCTCCAGCAAGTCATAAGTGACCTGCGGTCACTACAAAAAATTCTAAATGTTGAAAAAAATTAGTAGTGAAGAAAATGACTTGAAGGGTCATTATATTAAAAGACTAAAATCAATAAGTGCACATATAGCTAAAGGATGAGAAATGATAAATGTATAATTAAGGGACCAAACTTATTACCAGTTTTGATATAGTTAAAGGACTAAGGGAGTGTTCAGATTAGCTATTTTAAGTGGCTTATAAGTTAAAAGTTAAAAATTATAAGTTGAGGACCCCCTACTTTTGGCTTTTGACTTTTTTTCGGGTTACTTGTTTAGCTTTAAAAAAGTACTTTTTTGTGTATCCAAACACTTTCAAAACTTTAAAAGTGCTTAAAAATTGAAATCCAAAAAAAATAAAATACCAATCTAAACACTCACTAAATCTGATAAATATATAGTTAAAGAATTATTTTAGACCTACTCCGATAGTTAAGGACCATTCATGGTATTTTCCTTCAAAAAGTAGTCAGCGAATGTTATTTTTTTAAAGGATTGTTTAGTTAAAAGAGAAGTTATGATGAGATTAATTATATTGAATTAATTATTCTAATATTATTTTTTTAGTGAATGTTTTATTTTTTAGATTAAAAATAACATAAATAACATGAATCGCATGATTTCTAAGAATAAATTATTTGCTTAAAGAATACCCTTACAAGTGTAAAAATGTGTGAAAAGTGATGTGTAAAAAAAATTGAAGGATATTTTTTTCTTTTAATTATTTTATTTTAGAATAAGTTATTCCAGAATTATTATTTCGCTGAAGACAAAAATAATTATTATAATACTTATTATTAATTTTGATATAAATTATTCCAAATATCATAATTAAATAAGAAATTAGAATATATTAAAATTTTATTTTATAATTATCTTCTTTCATCCGTGACATTAAATATGTTCTAGCAATAAAAAAATAACAAATCTCGATAAAGCAAATTTGACCAAAAATATTTTAAAGTGATTAAAATCTACATCATATCTTCAACGCCTCTTAGCACATCCACCTACCACCATTAAGAAAATCACTCAATTAATAGCATAATAAGAATTATAAAGAGTACTCTATTATGTTCTAGCAATAAAAGAATAACAAATCTCGACAAAGTAAATTTGATCAAAAATATTTTAAAGTGATTAAAATCGACATCACATCTCCAATGTCTCTTAGCACATCCACCTACCACCATTAAGAAAATCATTCGATTAATAGCATAATAAGAATTATAAAGAGTACTCTATTAAATTACCTTTTACTTCTTCGCTCTCATATTATCACATTTTTTAGACGTTATTTAAACAATTATAAATATAAAATATTTTTTATTATTGCATACCAACATTAAGAAAATCACTCAATTAATAGCATAATAAGAATTATAAAGAGTACTCTATTATGTTCTAGCAATAAAAGAATAACAAATCTCGACAAAGTAAATTTGATCAAAAATATTTTAAAGTGATTAAAATCGACATCACATCTCCAATGTCTCTTAGCACATCCACCTACCACCATTAAGAAAATCACTCAATTAATAGCATAATAAGAATTATAAAGAGTACTCTATTAAATTACCTTTTACTTCTTCGATCTCATATTATCATCATTTTTAGATGTTGTTTAAGAAATTATAAATATAAAATATTTTTTATTATTGTATTGTTATTTCTTTCTAATATATACTTCATTTATGAACAAGCTTTAACTAATCTCATTCACGAATATTTAATAGTACTAAACAATAAAATGAGATAAAATAATTATTTTATTTTAACATTATAAATAATTAATAAATTAAAATAAATGTTTATAGTAACCTTAATAATTAATATGAGATGGATGAAAAGTATATGTCTAGTTAATTGGAATTTAAAAAAAGATAGATAATATATTTTATTTATATTCTTACAAATTTATGAACAACCTGTTAAATCTCAATGATCATGATGTGCCTTAAATTTTTTGTATCTAATTAATAATAATCATACATTGATGTCAAATTACAATTATGCAATGGACATGGTTACAATTAGAATAAAATATTTATTAAAAATATACACTTCAATGCAAGAGAATATTTAAAAGAACTAATAATATAGCAAAGTCGAAAGTAAATTTGGCTGAAGCAAATAATATGATTATTACATACAAACAATTTTTAAAGTAACTATTGAAGTTAGAGAGTGTTTGCCATGCAGAAAAATTATTTTTCAATTTTTTCATTTTAATTTATTTAAATATTTTTAAAACTATTTTGTAAATTAACTCATTTTCTTTAAATTTTAAAAAAAATAACTTCTTTTTAAAATTAAAGAAAACATTTTACAAAACTATCATTCAACCTCAAATTACATTCTTTCCCCTTACCTTACCTTACTCCTGCCACCACCCTTTCTTCACCAAAAAGATTAATTTTTTTAAAACATATTAAAATTTTATTTTTAAAAATTATTTTTCATTTTCAAAATTTTATTTATTTTATATCCCGATCCACCTAACACGCCCCCCTCCCTCACCAAACACAAACACAACAACAACAATAACAACATACTCAGTAATATCCCACAAGTGGGGGCTAGGGAGGGTAGATTGTACGCGAACCTTACCGCTACCTCATAGAAGTAGAGAGACTGTTTCCTTAACCCTCATCTCAAAATCCATAAGTAGAGAGAACTAGATATGACAAAATAAAAAGTAAAGGAAGGGGAAGGAACAACAGGTGCGACTAACGATGAACAACACATGATAATACGTAAATATATTAAAACTAACACATATACGCCATAGACGGAAAGGGAAAGAAACCAACAAACACACGGAATTAAAATTTTTATTTTTTTAATCTTATCCCTACCCCAATTCCTCTCCCCGTCCCCCACTACACACACTCAAAAAAAAAAGAGTTAAAAAATGTAGTTTTTGACAAATATTTCAAAATTTTATGTTGACCCACTTAACCCCTCGTCCCGTCCCATAGAAAAAAAGTTAAAAAAAACTTATTCTTGAAAATATTCCAAAAAATATTTCTTTCTTCCCCATAACCCCCCACCCCACCCCACCGTCCCTGACCACCCCCCAAAAAAAATAAAAATTACTTTTTTGAAAAAATTAAATTATTTGAGAGCTAGATCTAGAGTTGAGGGGTAGTCATATTTCGGATCCAGGATCGGAAGTAGAGTTGGGTCTTCCATCAAGTGTCGGAGTCGAGTCCCAAATCGATTATTACGGTTGATTTTCATGTTAGAAACTGTTTTCTTAAAATTATTTTCTATTTTTTAGCCAAAAATAAAATATATTTTCTAAAAAATATTTTTATTCACTAACCAAATAATAGAAAATATATTTTAAAAATATTTTTTATTCACCAATCAAACATGAGAAAATAAGTTAGAAATCAACTTGTTTTTCAAAAAAACATTTTCTAGAAATGAAAAATATTTTTCTTTATGCCAAACACACCCTTAATGTAAAAAATTAAGCCACATAGTGTAAATAAAAATGACTTTGGATCGCCACAAAAGATATGATGCAGTTAATGAAGCTACTTTTTTTTTAATTAGAGGTGTTGGATTCGAGTCTAAATTATATGGAAAAATTCTTAATAGGAAATGTTTTTCTCAAATGAAATTCTATGCAACACAAATCTAGAATAATCAAATTTTAATATAGATATTGAATATTGAATATTGAACGAAAAAAGAGGACTTTGCTGTCTTATACCAAATTGAAAAGTATATGTATATTATTTATCTTGTTGACTGAAACAGCTCAATCTATTAACTTCTAAAATGAGGTTCTATTGTTTGAACTTCTAATATTTTTCTCTAACATGTTCCTCACTTTTGAACTGTTGGAATAATGTCTTTCTGGCTGCCAATATTACCGCCAAATCTTCAATATGTCCACGCAAACTTCACCAACAGATGCGGTGGTAATAAGAATTAATATATGATATGGATTCAATTTAATACAACACAACAGACACTTGCATTTCCATTTTTTTTAGAACTTATATTTTTAGTGTGATCTTGTTTGTATGCAATATATGTTAAGATAAAAGATTTAAAAGTATAACTTACATAAATTTTATATTATCAAGAGCTAATTACATTTTAGCTCTATTCTTTTTCAAATTACAAAAAATTCTTAAAATTAATGAATTTCGAATACATTCCTTGATACTATTGGATACATAGCTTGTTCGTACACTATCTTATTGGCTGTTATGGTTAAAAGAAAAAAAATATCAAATTAAATATCAGTTCCATAAATCATACAAAACAAATTGATATCAATCTTTTCCCAAATATTAATAACTTCAAACAATTTAAATTTTAAATTTTCTTCTCCCCTATTTATTCCAAATCATAACAAATTTCTTCTTCATCTTCTTTTTCATCCATTTTTTTTCTTTCCAATTTATCAATTATCAACTTTTAAAACTTTTTTAGTAGTTTTTTCATCTACAAATTTCGGATACATATGGATGATGCTTTATTTTTTAGGAATCGTTTAGTTTAAATACAAGTTATGATGAAATAAGTTGTGATAAGATTAGTTAAACTGGGATAAGTTATGATCGATGAGATTATTTCTTATTGAATATTTGATTTGTTGCATTCAAGATAATATGCATTATATAAATTTTACAAACAAACCATTTATTTACAAAAATACTCTTTATGAATGCGTGAAAAGTGATGTTTATAGTTTAAAAGGATATGTTTGTCATTTACCTACTTTATCTCGAGATTAGTTATCTCAAGATTATTCATACCATCCAAGGGGAGAGATAACTTATTCTGGTACTAATTATTAATTCTGAAATAAGTAATCCCGAGCTTTCCAACCAAACAATAAACTGAGTGGCACTATAATTTAATTCTTGGACTATTTGGTGTTATGCTTCGTACTAAACGACCCCTTAGTATTGTGATTATCCATTTGGTCGTAAAAGGATGCATCTTTGACTTCAAAATTGGTTGTGGAAAAAACCCAAAAGAAGAAAAATATCGATTTGTTGTGATTGATTTGCCAAAAACTAGAAAGCACTTTGATTATATTTGGGTTATCAATGATAGGATGACAAAGTCGGCTCACTTTTTACCAGATTAAAACAACTTATGGTGCCAAGGATTATGCCAAGTTATATATTCATGAGTTGGTTAAGTTGCATGGAGTATTGTTGTCTATTATTTTGGATCATGGTGCTCAATTCACTTTTCATTTTTGGAGATCCTTCCAAAAGGGTCTTGGTACCAAAGTCAAGCTTAACACGACTTTTCATCTTCAAACGGATGGTCAAGCCAAAAGGACAATTCAAACTCTGGAAGATATGCTTAGAGTTTGTGTTTTTGAGTTCAAGGGTAGTTGGGATGAACATCTTTACTCATTGAATTTGCTTATAATAATAGTTACCACTCTAGTATTGGCATGGCTCCTTTTGAAGCTTTATATGGTAGGTGTTGTAGATCCCCGGTTGGGAGGTTTGATGTAGGGGATATGACCTTGTTAGGCCCGGATATTGTTACAGAAGCTTTGGAGAAGGTGAGATTGATAAGGGAGAGATTGAAGATGTTTCAAAGTAGGCAAAAGTCCTACTCCGATGTGAGAAGGAGATGAGTTTACTGTTGGTGATTGGGTTAATTCGAAGGTCTCACCCATGAAGAGTGTGGTCCGATTTGGCAAGAAGGAAAAGTTGAGCCTAAGATTTGTGGGACCCTATAAAATTTTGAGGAGAATTGGTAAGGTTGTCCATGAATTAGAGTTGCCTACGGATATGAGTATGGTCCATTCGGTCTTCTATGTGTCTATGTTGAGGAGGTGTGTTGGCGACCCAAGTACTATAGTGCCGTTAGAGGTTGTGGATGTTGTGGATGATAACTTGACTTATAAGGAGCTCCCGATAAAAATATTGGAAAGGCAAGTGAAATGGTTAAGAAACATAAGTGTGGCATCCATCAAAGTCCTTTGGAGGAATCATCAGGTTAAAAGTCTAAATGGATATGAAGACACGATATCCGTACCTCTTTCCCTCTACTCAAGTGAAAGTAACAAATTAAGTCCTATTTATGATTTCAAGTCTTAAGTTTCAGACCTCAACGACATTTTTGCATGCATACATGTTCATGATAATAAGTTTTGGTAATTTTTGATGTATATGTTTGAAACTTTTTGGAAACGACGCTTAAGTGCATTTATTGCATTCATGTCGGGCTGAAAGTTTCCTAATCACTCCTCTTATGTATGTTTCGTTTACATTTAGAGATGAATTTTCCCAAGGGGGAGATATTGTAACACCTCTCATGTGCTTTGAAAATGTCCTATAATTGTGTTTCTTGAATATCTCAAAATTCATGCCTGATTTCAAAAATCTGACTTCATATTTTTGTTCATAGGGCAAAATTGTGTAGGAAATGAGCGACCTTTGATTTTTAGATGACCTATAGCAAAAAATAATTTTTTTCTACAGGAGCCGAGGCAGTGGGCATTCACGATTGATCCATGTTACGCCTTGGGCACAAATCAGCATAAAATGTTGCTCCTCTATTGGTCTGCATCGCGCCTTAGGCGCGACCAGTGCATAAAGTTTCTTCATTTTCCAATCTCGCTCAAGTGCATTTGGGTAATAACTCAATGCCTATTTAGACGGAAAACTCTCCTTTCGTAGCCATTTTTCAACACTAAAACTCTCAAAAAACTCTCGAATCCCCTCCATAACATTATCAAATATTCCATTTACAGTTCAAAAATCTCAAGAGCATACTTTGGAATTTCAAGAATACAAATCAAGCCTCAAGTCTTCCCCAAATCTTTCTTCAACAACTCCAAGGTTTAGTTATGTGGGTCTTTATCCATGGGTCCTCTCACCTATGGAGCGCAACTATCTCTTTTTATGAAATTTCATGATTTCATGATTAGATTTCTTATGGGTATTTTCTATTATTACTCCTATGCATGAAATATGTTAGAAATTTATTAAATATTAGATTATTGATACATGAGCTTCTATTAAGAAATGAAATTATATTAGTTTTATGATGCTAAAACTTTGTGTACTATGATATTTTGAAAGAATTGGAAAGATTATGGATTTTTGAATGGTTTTGTTAGTGGATTGCTGGATTGATATCTAAATGACCATATTTACTCTATTCATGTTCTCTACTTTTGAAATGCACTATTTTAAGTATATGTACGTATAACCATCATGCTTGACTAAATTTACATGACAAGGATTTTTATGTCGATGAAAGATTATTACATGATTTGCGAGAGAAGCATGATATGATAAGTTATGGGCTCCCAAGCATGTATTAAACTCATAAAAAGTTTCTATGATTTGCAAGTAATATGTTGAGCCCTATATCTATATTTCTACCCTCTTGTGAGTTAATAATATTTGTATGAGTGTCACACCCCGGGAGAGTACACTAGGCGTAACTGACACTCAGAGACTATTGCTAGTCCCTAAGTAAACCACCTAGTCCCATCACACTAGTCCAATCATTAACTTAGTGAAAGACATTCAGAAATTTAAGAGATACCATCAGTGGGCTACAACTATCAACTTTGTCTATCACATGGAATAAGATTAATGAAAAAAAATCAGTCTAAAAAGAAGGAAAAGGGGAAAGTAAAAGCCCAACATCAGCTATCATTAGTCTACGTCTATGAAGCCTCTATAGCTACTATCTGAGAAGGTATCATGACAGGACATAGCTACCACAGTCCAATAAAAGAACTCAAAGAAAATGAAAACAAGTAAAGATGTCCTCCTGAAAGCAAGGGAAGACTCACCAAATCTGGATCAAGGAGCTCTGAATCTCAATGATTCTCCTGCTAAAGTCCTCTGTCTACAGAATCTGCATCATAAAATAATGCAGCACTAAAGGGATATTTGAAATATACTGTATATAAAACAAGCTAAAGTAAACAATATGGGCTATATAATAATAATTTACATCAACTCATTAATTAGTCCACCTCAACTCAGAGTAAGGAACATGACTCTATCACATCGCCATCCATCAAGACATCATACTATCACATCAACCTCAGAGTACTATCAACACGAACCTATCTGGGAGTTTCTATAACCAACCACCATCACCTATAAGCCGATGATGATACAACAAAGAGATGTCATTGCCACATTCATCTAATACCTTGTTAGGTAAAGGACGAGTCTATCGGGGATCTCAAAAGTCTATCAAGTCCTCTGCGGGACAAAGGAAACATCTGCTTTCACGGTCCAATCCTCTCCTATGCTGGTCGCATAGTTAATGAGTGCTAGTGAGACTCACTCTTACCCATTTCGGTGCTAATACTCCTTCCAGGACTCAACATGTTCATAATTCTATCAATATCATGATGATTATACAATCGAACTCCCTCAGACAAGGTCCTCATCTCATCTGACTTTCTACCAACTCAAGGAATGAAATCTTTCTTTCAAAGTCTATCTTACTCTTGTATAAACTCTATGGACACTAATTTCCTCAATCTCAGCCATTATTATACTCATCTTAGGACTCAGACTACAACAATCAACACACCAAAAAAGTCAAGGCTCTAGACATTACCCCTAAGCTCATTCTTGAAGTCTTTATCAAGGTATTCATGAAGAAAATTACACAATCATATAATAAAATATGTAAACAGTTAATTTAGAGTATGGCGATCATCAATTTAAGAAAGCATGTAAAAATTTAAAGATCATTTTCAAGATTTCATTCAAGGTATCACAGTTAAGACTCATTACTTTCAACTAATTATCCTAACTCAATCATCCGAGCACATGTGAGAATAATCCCATGCTCTAGGTAGTCTTTACATACCTAGGATTGAAGAATTCATTAGTTCTTCCAAGAAAATTGAACTTCAACTAAAAACTCTCAACTCTCTCTTCTTCTTCTTTGAGTTCTCCTATTGAAAACTTAGAAAAATAATGGATTTTGAACCTTCAAACGCTAATAACCAACCGTAAAAGTACGTTTTAGGACTTAGGATAAGGTGGGGGAATGATCAAAAGGCCCTTCCCAAATCAAAAGAAAAAGAATTTAAATTTGTACACTAGTCCACGATGCGCCAGGAGCGCGGTCCAGTGTATTTCATAAATTTTTTTGAAATTTAGTTCCCATAAAAAAAATTTCAAAAAATTAAGTGTGTCTCCACGTCTCCTCCGTGTCGCGCTAGGGGCGCGGACAGACACTATTTTTTGTATTAATTAACAAAAATTATTTTATGATTTGGTTGCTATTAAATTGGGTCGAGACCATTTTCCCACTCTATTTTTCACATTGATCGCAAATTTGATATTGAATTTTCCATCGGAGCTTTGGAAGACGCGTTATGCACACGATTATGTTTTAGGGGAGTTTCAGTAATTTTACAAGGTGTTACAACGAGGGGGCAAGCATGATAACTATTTACCCTCATGTACAACTAAAGCTTACTAGTATGGGACCATGTTATAATCTCTACCCTTATGTGAAATGAGATGCCGATTAGTACAAGGTATACGCCATGTGTAGGGGTCAAGTATATGAATGAGTTACTCACACTAAGTTATCATTTTTTTTACAAGTTATCCATGCTATGATTAAATTTATAATTATTTTAAGTATTTCGTGGGATTAGACTTAGCACCAATCGAGGCTTAAGGTGGGGGCTCGACTCAAGGCATCCTTATATGAATTCTGGTGTCTTAACCATGTGCCACCATAGGTTTATATTATTTTTCTAAATGGGCTTTACTAGTGGAACCAACCAGGACAAGTTATCCATAATGTAAGGCTCAATTTAGTTTACCTTGGCAAATAAACCACTCCTTTATTCTGTGTTGAGTGAACATGAAATTCCAAGTAGTAGCTCGCTTGGTATTATATATCGGTTAAGGTCTCCTCCCAAGTATGTATGTTATGTTATGAAAATTGATTATCTGCATACATGTTTACCTAAGCATTGACTATACATGATATATTGAGCTTATATCAATTGATTATGATTATGCATCTTGAATATTATAGCTTATGTCGTTGTTGCATTGCACCCTGCATACTTAGTACATTTCAAGTATTAACACATATTTTTGGGTACATGATCTCACCATGTAGGAACCTGAGCTCCTATTCATCCTCCCTTTCCATGTGGCTAGCCGGATCGTTTGAAGATAGCTTTAGGTGAGTCCTCAATTCTGGGGACAATATCTATCTTACTTTCATACTTTTGCTAGGACTTGTCTAATATTTTTGGATACTTATCTTTGAGGTTGAGCCCGGGGGATATCTTGGTCTCCGATCCATTCGTAGTAGAGATGTCATTGGATATGGATATTATGTATCGAGCTTGACTCCTATTATGTATATATTACTATGAAATACTTCCCTTAGTCCCTGTTCCTTTCTATGTGGTGATGCGTGTTAATAATGAGATAGAAGTCCCAAGTCTTGCTTCCCTTAGACTCGATTGTTATCTTATTATGTTTACACAACCAAGGATGTGTAAAATATATACTAAGATGCTTGTTTAGGGTCCCTTCGGGTTCTTCATTCATTGTATCACAACTAGGTCATAGGCATAGGTCATGACAACTATGATTCAAGGGTCGTGTCGTACATCACTACAGATGCATATACTAGAAGCCCCCATGTGTCCCGAACTGAGAGAAGCAGGTGTGTATCACTAGGTCTGACATGTAATATTATACTTGACATTACATTGCACACTATTATCATTTATGAACTTGTGAGTGATTTTTTATGGAACTTGTGATTGATGAATTTGATCCTTATGTTGTTGATCTAGAATTATTGGTGTGTTGTTATTGAGATATATGCCATGTACATTGTGAAATATTAGGTTGGGCTAATTTTATGGAAGTTGTGGTTGTGGAGGTTCGGTTGGAGATTGAGGAGTATCCATATTCTGTATTACTTGACTTTGTGTTTAGGAGTTAGTTTGTTGGGTACCGTGTGGTTGGCACTCACCCCTTGCTTATATATTTTTGTAGGTTATGTGCTTAGATCATCATGATACCTTTTCTTCTCTTTTATCCAAGACATTCTATAGAGATTAGTGAGGTAGCTATTTATCATCTAAGTGGATCCACCTCTTCCTATTTATGATCTTGTTCTACTTTAGGGACAACATCATTGAGACTTATATTTTACTTTTAAATATATTATAATGCATTAGAGGCTTGTGCACATGATAACTAGATTTTGAAAATTTTAATTGAGTTGACTCGTTATCTGCATTATAATTCATTATTAAACTCTTATTTTTACTATCCTTTTGCACTTTATTGTTATATTAGATTTTAGGCTAACTTGTCTTGCTAGTATAAGATGAGTGCCATCACGTCCATTTTTGGATCGTGACAGGCGTCTATCCTAGGATATTCTCACTCTCTCCCTGAGTTTGTTTCTTTTGAGTTGTTGTGATCTCTTAGCTGTACATTTGGTCATATGATGGTTATTTCAAAATTGGACCATAGTTATTCTACATTTTTAGGCCTAAGACCTTGTTTTGGAGCAGCTGGACCCTAGTATCATGATGAAGATGATGATTATGATAAGTCCTGAAGTAGGCCAGATAGTGCATATGGGTTTCTCGATCCCTTGTGGGACTCTATACTAGAAAGAGAGACATTATATCGAAAGAAGGGCACCATGGGTTCTACCTTACTAGTTAGGCTAGGGTAGGTCATACAATACTTGTGGTTATACATAATAGAGAGATATCATGCATTGCTTACACATGCATCGTTGTTACTAGTATATTATTCGTTAATTGATCCCCCAGTAGTATAGGATATCAATTAAGGTTCTACTTGTTATTTATACTGCCGATGATATAGGACATCAATTGGTTATTATTTGCTTATGCATGAACTTGCCTATATTATTTTGTTATGTAGTAACTTATTCTCTCATGGATGAGTATCTATCCTTTAGGCTAGGATTGGTTTAGTCCCTAGGTTCATGGTTATTTTTAGATCTTTGGTATTTTGGTTACTTGTTCCCTTGTTGGTAGATTCTTTAGCCATTCTTTAATGCTAGACGATGGTAGACCTAATTCTCCTAGGTATACTTTTTCTCTTCTCCTCATTATCTCGTATACTTGATTAGAGGTTATCCTAGATATTATTCTATTACTTGTGCTATATTTTCATCTTATTTTTATGTTGTTATACTTGCTTTATATATGGAGCTTAGTCGGCCTATGCTTGGAAGTACTATTTGTTAGATGCTTATACTACACTTTCTGCCCCTGCATTATAATATCAGTCTCCGTTGTTGACTCCCTTTCTAGTTTAACTCAGACGTAGCTCACAGAGAAGGTTAAGGATTTCAGAGTCATAATGAGCTCCTGACGTTTGGAGTTATCTATTTTTATCTCATTGTATTTAGACTTATCTTTATTTTATATTAGGAGATAATTTGTGCTGTTATTTATATTTTGAAAAATCTTTGTACTCTCATTTTGTGTATTAGAAGCTTAATACTAACTAATGTTAGGTCTTGGGTGGGTTTTGATATATTTTTTTCTATGGTATTTTGCATTTCTAGCACTTATTGTGGCAACTTTTGGTTATTATGGTTGACTTCCGCTAAATAGTCCGTTACCTATTTTGGGCTATGGAATAGGCTTATTTACTGGTGATTGGGTAGGTACCATCATGTCCTGAGAAATCAAGTTGTGAAGAGTTAATATCAAAGCTCTAGATTGATCGACATCATTGGTATGAGAATAATATCTAGTAATGTCTTGCAAATTAGTACATAGACATCCATATCCTATCATCAGGAAATTATAGGGGCATTTATAGGAAACTCATTATCATGCCCTGGGAAGGTACCCTTGGCATGGCAGGGACTTGAAGAACCATTGTCGATACTCTAAGAGAACACCTAGCCTAATTGTCACGTCATACTCAACAATGAAAGAAAATACTATAATAAAAGACCATGAAGTAAACGAAATGACCAAGTCTCTATATAATTAGATATTTCTAATTAACAAGAGTTGGAAAGAAATAACAATCAACATCCTCTACTCAATATTTATGAAGCCTCAATACTCATCTAGAAGGTGTCAAGACAAGCCTTTAGATACCACAAATGATATAATACTAATGCTCAAAAGAAAGAAAAGAAAGGCTCCTCCGAATAGTAAGGAGGGCTCACCAAGTATGGAAGCAAGCTCTCAACTTTAATAATACATTTGTTGAAGGCCTTTATCATCTATATCTGCATCATTAATGATGTAAGCTCAACTGGATGCCAGTACATGAAATTTACTAGTACGTAAAATGGCTAAGAAACAAATAGGGATCAAACTCAAATCAGTGAACTCGACTCATAAATCAACTCAACAATCCATGACTCACATTAATATATATATGTTGTTTAAGAGAAAATTATGTCTTTGAAAATAAACTCAGTATTATGCAAATCAATTTTACAATCGTTATATGCTCCATCAAATGTTGTTTGGTAGTTTCTCTTAACCGACATAACTTCCACCACCTTTAATTTGGTGATGTACGATGAAGATGATATCGTTTCCACGCCCGTCCAATACTTGCCAAAGTAAAGGACGATCAACTCTCTCTTTTGGACTCAAAGTAAATGTCCATCTTTTTGGGATATGAGTCATGCTTATTGTAGAAGACATGTAAGATTCTCATTATATATACGTATATATGAGTAATCATACTCCTCATGCTCAGTCATGCTCAAGTTATTTGATGTAATGACCTGTTTTATTATTGCATTTTTTTATATTATAACAATTATTATTGCTCCATTTTCTCTATTATCTTGTCTAGTGCTCCATTATAAGATTTCTTTAATACTTACACATAATATTTCCATTAGATTCTTTGTTTAATATTTCTTTAGAAGCATATTACCCCTCATTCTGTTATATTGCTTTTTGGAGCACATTGAATGCTCTATAAATTGAGCATTCTGCTTAAGTTTAGAAGGTAGAAAATATAAGAAGTGAGTACAAGAGAATAATGTGAGAAAAAAATAATTTGCATATTATTTGAGAGTTTTATTAGCTGAAGGGAGGTGTTTCATTGTGTAGAGCTTCAACAATTTTATTGTTGTAAGTTGCTCCTATTTTCTAAATCTTTTATAATAAGATATTTTATATAAATGAGTTTATTTCGTGTACTTTTAAGTAATTTATTATGAAAATATTATTTATGATGAGTGATGAATTTATCTTGGTATATCAAAGTTAAATCGAAAGATCCTACATGTCACTTTATTTACTTGAGTTAGAGATTTAAAAGAAGTTGTTGATGAGGAAGTTTTATTTATTCTCTTGCTATTATATGAGAATTTTACTATTTGAGATTATATTATGTCTTGAGATTTATGTTCTATGTGAAAAGAGTTTATATGAAGTTAAGTT
>JAOTQJ010181340.1:0-23118 GCA_025642045.1 Solanum sejunctum
CAACTGACAATAGTAATAGGTTAATTAGATATTAGATGTATTGTATTTTATGAATTCCTTTAAAGTTATGTTATTTGAAGGAAGTAAGATGGAACCATAGGCTTAAAAATTAGGAATATGACTATAGATTTGAGTGTTTTTAGTTAAAATATATTATTGTAATTTGTTTAACTAGATTGTGGGGCTACGGATTCCATTCGGAAGGGGAAGGTTCAAGTGCTTGATTGATTGTCTTTGGCTAAGACAAGTGGATTTCTTAACCTTTGTTAAGTATATAGAATCTTCTACTTCTTGTGTGAAGTGGTAAGAACGATTTATGTAGGCTTTGATTAAAATATTTTGAATTGGATAATTATCCTATGTTAATATTTGACTTGTGAATTTATGTCGAAGATTTATTATATGTGGAATAGTGATTGTTTGTTATTGATATCGAAGTGGTATTTACGTTTAGATATAAATGTTGTTAAGGTTGTGATGGTATTGAGATATTTGATTTTGCATGGGCATCTTGTATACTTTATTTCCATAAACATGATTACTTTGCATTTACTATGTGTTTGCTGGATGATCCAAGGAAAGAAATGCAAAGCCGAAGGAAAATGGTTCCGGCTAATGAAAAAGAATGAGAATTAAAGAGGTTACTATGATTCGAGGGATGTGTCACGCGCCGTGACCGATATTATGATTCGAGGGATGTGTCGCGTGCCGCGATGGATACATGGTACATGTGTGGCTCCCATGGGTTCTAACTGAGGCTTGTTTAGGATCAACGTATATGTATCGTAGGACAGACATGCATCATTTTACGTGACATTGCATTGCATTGCATTACATCTCATGGCATTCATCTTCATCCCATAATACTTTAGCTTGTTATGATTATGAGTGCTATTGAGGTTGGTTATTCATTATATCATTGACTTGCTTACTTCCTTACATGATTAGTTTGATATTGATTTAATGACACTTGATGAATTAGCGAGTACTTGATAAATTGTAGAATTTTTTCGTATTACTTGAAAGTGGGATAAATGAGGATTATACTATCATAGGTTTTGATCATAAAATTTTTGGATTGTGTAATTGTGAAGGTTATGAATTAGGTTGTAGTTGTGGGGGGTTGGTTGAAGTGTTGGGGTACCGATATTCAATATTACTTAACTTTGTGTTTATTAGTTCACTTGCTGGATATCGCGTGTTTGGTACTCACCCCTTGCTACAATATTTTTGTAGGTTATGAGCCCGGATCGTCATGATACTATTTATTCTTCCTTGTCCGTGGCTTTTTGCAGAGATTGTGAGAGATAGTTGTTTGCCATTGCAGATGACTTCTTACTCCTATTCATAATTTTTTTCTATTCCAAAGACAATCTCATTTGATACTTGTGTTTTCTTTCGAATCTGTTGTAATGCATTAGAAGCTTGTGCACGTGACAATCAGGTTTTGGTGTATTTAATTAAATTAAACTTTCATTTTGATTATAGTTTCACATTTTAATATTATAGCTGGGTTGTAGGCTGACTTGTCTTGGTAGGAAAAGACTAGTGTCATCACGTCCATTTTCGGGTCGTGACATGGATTCAAGTACAAGTTAGGATCAAGTTCAAAAATAAACCCATATCAAGTTCAAGTTCATCAAATCATTTACTCAAGATTATGACCACTAAATTCAAGATCAAGCTTCAAAGTCATTGAATTCAAGTACAAGTCAAGATCAAATCTACCAAGTTTTAAAAGATTCAAAATCAAGCTTAAGAACCCTTAAATTTATATTTGAAAAAACTAATCATGGGATTCACAAAGATTGTAGAACTCACTCCTTGAAATAAAGTATAACGATTATAGCAATAATTTAATTTATAATTTTCACGTTACATCATACAGATGAGGGAAATACCATTTTCTTAAATTTCCTTCATACTCCAAATTTTCCATATAAATTGAAACTAAGTGACTAGTAAGTTGTCCGTTACACGAGACCAAAAGGATACACTATGACCTCCAAACATATTAAAATTCTATGAGATGCTACATATTTAAAGTTACTAGATTGTTTGGAATTTTTCAATCTTACAGAATATTTAATCATGAATTATTAATAATTTATTTTTATGCTAAAAAGGTTATAGTGCAGGCATTTGACAAAGTTATTGATAAACAAGGGTACAAGACAAAAAGCGGCTAAGAAATAAAGAAAATCACCAAAGACGAGTACTTGTAAAAGTTGTTGCAACTTGATGTGTTGTGCAAACCACACATGAAATGACCTATTCCCATTGTTAATAATAGATTAACAAGGAATGAATTTGGACTTGAAAACTTCTAAATAGTAACTTGAAAATTTTGAGCCTAGCCACTCTTGGACGAAAATTTAAGTCATGTGAGGTAATTAAATAATGGATTAGGGCTTCAAATATCAGGTTGATATTTTGAATTGATAGCCAATACTACAAGGAGACTATAAGACTTTACAAAATCAAATTCGAGTGAGTAGAACTACTAGAATTGATCTTAGTGCACATGATTGATTTTAAAATGTCATTGTTCGAGGGTGTGTTTGAAATGGAGGTTTGAGACACAAATCCTAATTTTAGATCTCTGTTCAACCTGCTATGGCAGTATTAATCTTCCTATGGAATGACCTCTAAATGAGATAAGTGATCCCCATGACGATATAGTCGCGAGTTTAAATTAGAAAAGTCCAAAAATTATTTTATTTTTCTTATTTTGTTCTTGAGGGACCAGAAGCAACCTAGTTTATTATTAATTCAATTATCTATCTTTTTCTTTGATAAAGGTAAATTATTTTTTCCTCTAACTAGTAATTTAATTTTTAGACCATAGAATCTATTAGGATGCACTTAGAGGAACGTAATGACCTAAAATTAATAGTAAAAAGCCTCAATTGTGTGAGATGATCTTGTAATGTCCGTGCATTAGGATTTCAATATAAATTTGAGTATTTTAGATCATTGTTTCTTAATTATTGATAATTTTATTAGTTTAGACCAAGAACCAGCCAAGACGTTGAAAAAGTAAAAAACTTCCTTCTTTTTAAAAGACTTCTAAGGTTTGTTTTGAGCTAGGTAGGTGATAGTTTGGATTCTCATTTGTGTTTTATGTGCTTGTTAATTATATCATTAGTATTACTTGCATGTATGTGAATAGAAAATGATATAACACACCTAATAAATAATTATCCGTAATCAAATTACATTCAATAAAATATGTTACTTGAATTAGGCAAATTGTAAAGGATTCATTATAATTGTTATTGTAATTTAGATTGTGAACGTAATTGTGTATCAGGGGCATGTTTTAACATATTGTTGGATTGAGTGTCAGTTCTGACACATTATTAGATCAAGTGTCACATTATTCGATATGGTGTCATGTTTTGACACATTATTAGATGAAATGTCATGTTCTTACATATCATTAGATTTGGTATAACATCACTTGCTAATTGTTTGGGTTTGCATCCCATTAGAGGACCATCATTGACTTGTTGCTTGAGGTTGTCAATGTAAAATTTATGTATTGAGCATGAATTGTACAATTAAAATGTATTGGTGAGTTTTGATTGTTTCTATATATGAGTGCTTTTACTATGCGTGTTTACTTGTATGTATTTAATAATGGATGTGTAATCCTACAATACTTAGTAATTATGCATATTGATACTACACTTTCTCTTTCTGTTTTGAGTATAGAGCATCTTAAAATGGCCATTGATAAACCTAAGAAAGGAGATTAGTGAGCAGTAGAATTAAGGAGTGAGCCAACTCATTCAAGCTACCATAGATTCATTCATCGTCTTAGTACGTTTGTTTTGGAATTAAGAATTTTAGATATTTTTGATTTATAATTTTCTATGGGTTTTTTATCACAACCCAAACCTAGGGCCTAACATTGACATGATGAATGTGACACATGAAGGTGCCCCATCAAAGCCTCTTGATCATATCATAATATTACATAATGTAAAGTAAACAAAACATAAAAAAGTGAGCAGGCAGAACGTAACAACATAAAAGTCAAATGTTTCCCTTAGGGAATTATACCAACCATGGTCTAATACATGCCTCGACATAAGGATCTTGGCATGCATTAACACATAACTCACTAGCTCACCTTCAATATTTAAGGACCCGAGCCTCCAAAAGCCTAACATTGCTTGAAAGGTGATTTCCTCTAGCTTTTAGCCAATGTAGCCTTCTAAGGATACCTTCACGGCTCATTAACAACTTTACGAACCGTAAAGGTAGTCTTAGAGGTTTCCTCAGCAGTGATGTAGCCTTCTAGGGTATGTTGGTGGCTTTCCAAGACAAGTGATCCTCCATGGATCACTTTATGGCTCATGGACCCCTTAACTACCGTGAAAGTGATCGTGGAAGGGGTCCTGGCATTAGACTCCATTAATTAGCCAAAGTGAGCCACCACTAACACTACTAAGTCTCGTGGAAACCATCATAAACTACGGTATGGCCCGTGAAAGGGATCTTAGGGATTTTGCCTTGAAAAAAATATAGTGTCATATCTTGAGGGCCCTTCATGATATGCTTCAAGAGTTGTGAAGCCCATCATGTAGGAGTCTAACTTATTTTTTATTATTCCATTTCATTAAGGGCTCTATGGTATTTTGGTTCACTTCCAAAGCCTTTTATGACTTTTATGACTAATGTAAGACCCCTAAATCAGCTCTTGTTCACTCGATACACATCATTTTCAAATTTCCAACACTTAAACTCTAGAATTCAAGTTCCTAAAACTCCATTCAAGACAATCTTTGAAGATTCCAACCAAGGAATTCAAGGGTGCTTCATGATCAAGTCTAATCCATCTTAATATTCATAATTTCTTCAAGGTATATATGGTTTTATGCATGATTCCCATTCAATCATGAAGTCCTAAAATTATTTCTTCAATTTGATGATTACTAAGTATGATTTACAAGTGGGTTTTGTGATTCTGTTCCAATTAGATGAAATTAAGTCATGGGTTGATTTCAATTGTTGATTTTACATGATTTAAGTTTATTATGTTTATTTACATGGATATTTTTTGAGAATTGAATATGCATGTCACTTTTTATGCTGAATTTATGCATGGGTAATTTCAAGTATGTTTCAATTTTGATTTCTTTATGGATTGAGCATGTTAATTTCAAGTATGCATGGGTATGATTTTAAAAGACTTACAATCCTATATCAAGAATGTATATGTATATGTATCCCCGTGGGAGGATTTCTTAGCATCGAATGAGATTGGAGATGGAGGACTATCCCAAAGGGTCGTTAAATAAAGCCTACCTTTCTCACAACTACGTGCTACCATAGGTTCATATTCATGTTTATGTCTGTCATGACCCAAACTAGGGCATAGATGTGACATGACACATGGGGACTAAGGGAAAACATTTATTGAATAAAACATCAAGGGAGTCAAAGAGGGATTCAAGCTTATAAAATAATTACATCACTTGTCTAACAACACCTCTAAACATAGACCTTAGTGGGGGCCAAGACAATAAACCAAGATCACCCTCATAATAATGACAATAGGTAATCCAAGTATATAAGATATAGTCTAAACATAAGTATGAGAGAAGATAGATATTGTCCCTGGACTTGAGGACTCACCAAAAGCTAACTTGAACAATCTATCTAGCCACGTGGAGGAGAATCAATAGGAGATCCAGATCCTACATAGTAATATCATGTAGCCATATAGTATACGTTAGTATGTTTGAAAGTACTAACTATGTAGGATGCAATGCAACAAGAGATAGGCAACATAATTGAATTGCATAAGCATATGCAATGGATGGCATAATAACAATATGACATGTATGAATGATGCTTGAAGTAAAATCATATTTATATAGAACATAATACATATGCAAAAAGAGACCATCATTATATAATTCATAGTCTATTAATGTACAAATCCCTCAGTTGGTTGGTGGATCATCGCACCCTATCATCCATGCTGACTGAGGTATCAACCCCTCAACCCAGCTATCAAGGTACAAACCCCTCAATTAGTTGGTGGATCATCTCACCCTACCACCTATGGTGATTGAGGTACCAACCCCATAACCCAGTTATCAAGGTAAAAACCCCTCGATATGGTTATCAAGGTACAAACCCCTTGACATAGTTGGAGGATCATTTCACCCTACCACCTATGGTGATTGAGATACCAACCCCTCAACCTAATTATTAAGGTACAAACCCCTCAACATGATTTCAAAGGTATAAACCCCTCAACATGGTTGGTAGATTATCTCACCCTACCATCCATGGTGATTGAGGTACAGACACCTCAACCTGGTTATCAAGGTACAAACCCCTTGACATGGTTATTAAGGTACAACCCCCTTGACATGGTTACTTGAACTCACAAGCCCCCCCTTCCCCCCGCCCTGAGTGGGGCATGTTCAATTCTTAACACGATATAGGAGAATATCATACTTATACATTCCTTCTATCATCACAAAGTCATTCAACTCATAAGAGATGCATTCGACCGTCAATTCCTGAAGAAATCACAACCGAATATTTTATCAAATAGTTGGTGGATGTGTAGTGCTATTGTAAAACCATGCAGTTTAGGGATGAAATCATGCAAGAAAATTCAATGTAAAACCATCCCTCAATACTTGGTAAAACCCTCAAGTAATATACATCAAACCCTTCATCAAATCCCACAATGGATCTTAGATTCATAGTTCAAAACATGCTAAAACAGTCACAATTTCATTAAACCCCAACTTAGGTCATAGTCTAATTCATAATAAGTAAGACCCATAAGTAAATCAACATAGAAACATGCAATTTATATAAAAAGGAAGCTTGGGTACCATGGGTGAAAGGACCCAATGGTTGAAACCCATATTTCTTGACTTTGGAGAATCTTTTGATGAAGATTGGAATGGAGACTTGAAGCTTGGATGAATTCCTTAAGATCCGAGAGAGATTTGGACACTTGAATTTTGAGAGAAATATTAGTCTAAGGGTTCGAGAGAGTATTGGGGAATGTCTTGTATGCTATGAAGGTGAAATATGTCTAAGTATTTTCACGTATGGGAAGGTTTAGGCCCAAGATCCAAAGGCCTTGGACCAAAGTGAAAAATAGGCACAAAAATAACACACTGGCGCACCCTTGGCGCATCATCCCTGTGGCGCTAGCCCACAAGAAATCACATTTTTGGGATTTTCAAATTTTACTAAGGTTTCTCTAAAATCGGGGTTAAATCCATTTCCCACTCAGATTTGCCTCCTGGTCAAGAATATGAAGTCAAATTTGTGATATCACACACAAATTTTGAGATATATGGAAATTATGTATATGGTCACTTTCGAGGAACATTTTTGAGCACTTTTTGTGGTCCTTTCAATGAACTTGTAAGGGATGATGATGATGATGTTGTATGTTACACTACTCACAAAAATAGATAAGTCCAATAAGGGGAGGCCATAGGCTACCTTTGGCAGCTAGTCTACTTTTTCTCTAGTGTAGAGGCGACATTGGAATTCCATGTAGTAGATTGCATGGTCTTACATGTCAGTTTAGGTCCCATCCCCACTATGTTTAAGTATTATGGCATCCATGCATCATGGATTCAAGACATATTATGACATTCCTTCCTATATACTTCTTTCTATATATATGTACCACTGTCATCTAATATTTAAATGTAGGTTATCACGATAATATGCATAGCATGCCCGCATACTTAGTACATTTAGATATACTAACACATACTCTTTGCCTGTATGGTCTAACCATGTAGGGACAAGAACTTTTCTCATCCACCTATTAACGTCTAGATTCAATTTATGGAAGTTTGCTTGTGTTGAGTTCTTTATTCCAAGGACTAGACCCACGCTCTGTCTACGTATGCTATCTTATGATTATCTTATATCTTTACTTTGAGGGTAAGCATGGGACATATCTTGGCCCCCATCCTTTCTATGACTTAGAGGCATTGTTGGATGTCATGAAATCTATGTACGAGCTTGTATGGTTGACACTAATATAGACTATACTTATGTCTTATATTATGTTACTATTGTTATGATGTGATGAGGAGATGATGAAATTCCTAAGTCCCCTCTCCCATAGCTTGAGTCCTATGATCCGAACGCTTAGAATTGTTTTTTGTGAAATATGTGATGACAAGTCCCATGTTCTCTATCCCTATAGGGTTTAAGAGAGTATTGGCGAATGTCATGTATGATACGAAAGTAAGATATGGCTAAGTATATGTATTTTCATATATGATAACGTTTAGGCCCATGACCCAAAAGCCTTGGACCAAAGTGAAAAATTGGCACAAAAACAACACAGTGGTGCGCCCTTGGCGTGTCGTACCTAGGGCACGCTACCTCACTGAAAATTGCATTTTCGCGATTTTCAAATTTTGCTGCGGTTACTCTAAAATCGAGGATAGACCATCTCCCACTCAATTTTTCCCCCTTATAAAAAATATAAACTCAGAGTTTTGATATCATGCACGGATTATGAGATATATGGAAATTACGATTCTGGGCACTTTCAAGGCATATTTTTAGGCACTTTTTGGGGTCATTTCAATATCTTTCCCTTGGAAATATTCATCCCTGAATGTCAAAAAAACGTACATAAAGAGAGTAATTATGAAGAAAAATTCCCAACGAGAATACAACAATGCATTTCAAAACATCATTTTTAAAATATCAACATAAGTGTCGAAATCATCATGAACTTGTCAACATAAATATGAACACATGCAAGTGACATAGGGGATGAAACATAGGACTTCATACCATGAAAAGGACTTAATGTGTTATCATAAGCATGAATAGAATGAAAGAGGTATGTATATTACTTCTCCATGCCCATTCCAGCTCCCCGAGAGACACTTTTGACTTGATGATTCTCCCAAAGGGCCTTGACGAACACTACATGCTTATTAATCAACTTTTCCACCCATTCATCCAATATTACCACTGGAACCTTATCCTAAGCTAACTTATCCTCCACAACACCCACAACCCCAAAGAGTTCTATTGCACTAGAGTCACCAACACATCTCTTCAACCTAGATGCATGAAGAACTGGACGAACTATATCCTTATTAATAGGTTAACTCCAAATCGTATGCAACCTTACAAATCCTCATCAACACTCTATAAGAACCCACCAAACCATAAACTCATTTCCCTTCTTAACAAAACAATCCACACCCTCCATGGTTGAACCTCCAAATAGAACCAATCACCAACTTTAAATTTAAGATCCCTTCATCTCACATCAGCATAGGACTTTTGACTACTTTGTACTAGTTTCAACCTTTCCCTAATTGACCTCATTTTCTACATAGCATCCGTAACCAGATCTGGTCCCAAAAAAGCCATTTCTCCTGCTTCAACCACCCAACCAGTGATCTACAATGCTTACCATAGAAGGCCTCTAAAGGAGCCATACCAATGCTAGAATGATAGTTATTATTAGTCTCATCAAGTACCCTCTTAATCAAGTCATCAACACTAGGCATATACAACCTTCCTTCGAAATTAAGAACACCATCTCCTCCTTGGGAGAAACCCCCCAGCTTGCAAATTCTCACCAAAGCCTTTAATTCTAACAAGGAGGAATCAAGATCTTGCTTCGCTTCTACTTCATCAAGCAAGGAAGATTTTTGAACCACTAACAACCACAATACTACCATAGTCAACCCCTTCCAGCCTATCCCTCAATCTAGCCAACGAGTGGACCTCCCTAGCCATACCTTTGCTATCACCATCAATATAAACTGGCTACCTATGAACACCCTACTTAAAGCACCGACCACAAGATTAGTCTTATCAAGGTGATAGTGCACACTCATATCATAATCTTAAGAAGTTCTAACCACCTCCTTTGTCTTAACCTAAGATCGTTTTTGTGTGAAGACATATTGGAGACTCTCATAATTGGAAAACATATCAACATGCACTCTATATGAATAGTGATGCCAATTTTTCATAGTATAGACCACGACGGCTAATTCAAGATCATGGATAGGATAATTCTTTTCATGTACTTTGAGTTGTCTAGAAGCATAGGCTATTAGCTTGCCATTTTGCATCAATACACAACCCAAATTAATTCAGGAAGCATCAAACATACAATAAATGCTTCCAATCTTTCCAATGGTAACCTGCTAAGCACAAGAATCTCCTAATGTCCGAGGGAGTCAAAGGTCTAGGATAATTTCTAATCACATCCGTCTCCTTAGGATCTACCTTAATACTATCCCCCGATACAACATGACCTACAAAGATAACCTTCTTCAACCAAAATTTACACTTCTCATACATAGCAGACAACTTCTCTTTTCCCGAGTTTTGTAACATTACCCCAAATGGTTCACCAACTCTAAATAAATCAATACTTCATTACTAAAGACCACGACAAACATGCCAAGGTAGGTTTTTTTAAGACCCTATTCATGAAACCCATAAACATTGTTAGTGCATAAGTCAACCAATCAACTTGTCCATGACTCAAAGTGCTCATTCCTAGCTGAGAGGGCACCTAGGGATATCACCTACCCTCGTCCTTACTTTGGGAAAAAACCCGAACTGAAGATCAATCTGAGAGAAGCGACTAACCCATTGAAGTTGGTCAAATAAATCATACATCCTTTGGAGAGGGTACTTATTCTTTATGGTGACCCTAATAAGTTGTCAACGAACAATACACTTTCAAAGGGAACCAACGTTCTCCTATACAAAAAATATCAGGAAGTTCAGCAGGAATGACATCAAGAAACTCATCTATACCTGAATGACTCAATAGAAATATCTTAGGTTCAACACCCCTAACTCTTACAAGTTAATAAATGCACCCTTAGGGATCAATTGTACCTCAAGACAAGAAACAAACTTACCCTTTCACCGACAACCTTACAAGCCTCCTACTCAAGGATGGGTTTATTAAAGAATTTGAATCTAACTCTACAAGCCCTACATTTAAAAGAGACACAACATCTATGCAACTAATCCATCCCAAGTATGACATTAATATCCACCACATCAATCTCAACAAGTCACAAGGCAAGACCTAATGCAATATGAATACAGTACAATACCTATGAACTCTCTAACAACAATAGATAGAACAAAGGGGTAGAATCCAAACGTTCACACAACAACTTGAACATATTTGAAGCTTACTAGCAATAAGGAAGAACAATGAAAGAGATAGTGTCACCTGTGCCCATCAATGCATGCACATCAAAACCAAAGGAAATTTCAACATACCAGTAGCAACATCGGATGCCTTATTCCCTCCTTGACCTACATTGGCACCTTGGCCTTGAGGACTATCCTCTCCATCTTTGGGTTGAGTGTGAGGACAACCACCAACCTTATGCTCAAGTCCATCACAATCAAGAAAAGCATCAAACTTCTTTAAAAATGGGCCACCATGGACTTTCCCACACTTTCAGCATCTAGGCTTTCCCACCCCCTGATCACCCCCTCGAGTCTCTTGGCCAACATAAACACCTTTACATTTTTTTCGAGAATATGGACAATCAACAATCTTATGGTCCATCTTGTCACACCTATAACATGCACCCGTGTTTCTTAAATATGTGATGCCATGGTTCCTCCCATACTTTGGGCATTTAGGGTGAGTCCCTCCACCATTGCCACTTTTAATTTAATCACTTCTCCTTTCTTCGTTCGAGGCCACTAGGCAACTCTTCATCTCGTGCCTATTTCCACCATACTTGTAACAACACTTAGAGCCTACAAAATACCTCTCTTGATGCCTCTTGCCACACCCTTGACAACTAGTAATAGGGATCCTTTTCTTTCCAAATTTGGGCATCGGTAGTCTAGCAAAAGATAAACTCCCTCAAGTTGGGATCTGTTGGCCTCCCCCTCTCTATTCTTGTCACCATCCTGAGTAGCTTGACACATATTCTGAAATGCAAAGATTAAAATAAGAAATAAGCCTTAGGCGACTTAATTCTATCACACGAGATAGATCAATGAGAAGGGAAATATTTCCTAGTAATGCCTCATAGCTTCCCATTCATAGCCATGGCTTTCTTCACAATCATGAATAAGACTATAATCGACATGATGTGTTAGACTCCGAGAACCATTAACAATCTAGTGCTCTAATACCAAGTTTGTCATGCCACAAACTAGGGCTTAGATGTGACACGATGCATGGGCACTAAGAGAAAACCTTCATTGCATAATACATCAAGGGAGTCTAAGAGGGATTCAAGCTTATAGTTTCACTAGATCACTTGTTCAACAACATCTCTAAAAATAGAACTTAACGGGGGACCACATAAGCAACTGAGCTCACCCTCATAATAATGGCAATAGGTAATCCAAGTATATAAGATATAGTGTAAACATAAGCATGAGAGAAGATAGATATTATACCTAGTCTTAAGGACTCACCAGAAGTTAACTTGAACAATCCATCTAGCCACGTGTAGGAGAATCAATAGAAGGTTTGATTCCTATATGGTAGTATCATGTAGGTATAGAGTATACGTTAGTACATTTGAATGTACTAAGTATCTAGGATGCATTTAGTACGTTTAAATGTACTCAGTATTTAGGATATAATGCTACAACAGATAGGCAACATAAACAAAATGCATAAGTATAGGCAATGGATAACATAATAACAATATGACATGTATGAATGATGCTTGAAGTAAAATAATGCTTATATAGAACATAATACATATGCAAGAAGAGACCATGATTCTAGAATTTATAGTCTATTGAGGTACCAATCCTTGTGTTGGTTGGTGGATCATTGCACCCTACCACCCATGGTGATAGAGGTACCAACCGCTCAACCCAATTATCTAGGTACAGCCCCCTCGATTGGTTGGCTGATAATCTTACCCCTACAATCGATGGTGATTGAGGTACCAACCTCTTAACCCATTATCAAGGTATAAATCCCTCAACATGGTTATCAAGGTACAAACCACTCGATATGGTTGGTGGATTGTCACACGCTACTACCCATTGTAATTGAAGTACCAACCCCTCAACCTATTTATCAATGTACAAACCCCTCGACATGGTTATCATAGTACAAACCCCTCGACATGGTTGGTAGATTGTCTTACCCTATCACCCATGATGATTGAGGTACCAACCTCTCAACCCGGTTATCAAGGAACAAACTACTTAACATGGTTATCAAAGTACAAACCCCTCCACATGGTTACCCAAGCTAACAACCCCCCTAAACATGGTCAATTCCCAACACGATATAGGAGAATACAATATTCATACATTTCTTTCATCACTGTAAAGTCATTCAACTCATAAGACATACATTAGAGCTTTAAATCCTCAAGCAATCATAATCAGATATTTTATCAAACACTTGGTGGGTGTGTAGTGCTAGTGTAAAACTATGCAATTTAAGGATGAAATCATACAAGAAAATTCAATGTTAAACCATCCATCAATACTTGGTAACATGGTCAAGCAATATACATAAAAACCTTTCATCAAATTCCACAATGGATCTTAGATTCATAGGTCAAAGTATGCTAAAATAGTCACAATTTCATGAAACTGCAATTTAGTTCATAGTCTAATTCATAATAACTAAGACCCGTTAGTAAATCAACTTAGAAGCATGCAATTTCTATAAAATGGAAGCTTGGGCACCATGGGTGAAAGGGCCCAATAGTTGAAACTCATATACATTGACTTTGGAGAATTTCTTGATGAAGATTGGAATAGAGACATGAAGCTTGGATGAATTCCTTAAGATTCAGAAGAGATTGGGACACTTGAATTTTGAGAGAAATATTAGTCTAAGGGTTTGAGAGAAAATTGTGAATGTCTTCTATAATATGAAGGTGAAAGATGGCTAAGTATAGGTATTTTCATTTATGGGAAGGTTTAGGCCCAGGACCCAAAAGTCTTGTACTGAAGAGAAAATCTGGAGCAAAAATATCACACTGGTGCACCCTTGGCACGTTGCACTTATGGCGTGCTAGTTATTAGAAATCACATTTTTGTGATTTTCAAATTTTGGTCGGTTTCTCTAGAATTTGGGTTAGACATATTTTCAACTCAATTTTGGCCCTTGATCAATAATATGAAGTGAATTTTTGATATCATGCATGGATTTTGAGATATATGGAAATTATGATTCCTAGCACTTCAGAGGCACATTTTCGAGAACTTTTTGGGATTGTTTCAATGCCCCTTTAATGTATGATGATGATGATGATGTATGTTCCATTAACTACCAAAATAAGCGAGGCTGATAAGATAAGGAGATAGACTACCTTTGGTAGGTAGTCTACTCTTTCTCTAGTGTAGTGGTAACATTGGGATTCCATGTACTAGCTTGCGTGGTCTTACATGTCAATTTAGGTCCCATCCCTGCTATGTTTAAGTATTATGGCATCCATGCATCATGAATTCAAGGCATATTGTTATGACATTCTTTCCTATATACTTCTTTCAATATATACGTACCCTTGTCATCTAATATTTAAATACAGGTTATCATGAAAATATGAATAGCGTGCCCGCATACTTATTACATTTAGATATACTAGTACATACTTTTTTCCTTCATGGTCTAATCATGTAGGGACTAGAGACTTTTCTCATCCACCTATTCACATAAAGATTCAATTATGAAAGTTTGCTTGTGATGAGTTCTTTATTCCAAGGACAAGACACATGTTCTATCTACCTATGCTATGTTATGATTATCTTATATATTCACTTTGAGGGTGAGCATGGGACATGTCTTGGCCCCCATCCTTTCTATGACTTAGAGGAATTATTAGATGTTATGAAATTCTATGTACCAGCTTGTATGGTTGATGCTAATGTAGACTATGCTTATGTCTTATCTTATGTTACTATTGTTATGATGTGATGACGAGATGACGAAATTCCTAAGACCCTACTCCCATAGCTTGAGTACATTAGAAATTTTATTGTGACATGTATGATGGCAAGTCCCACGTTCTCTATCCCTATAGCTTGAGTCTGGAATGTTCGTAACTTAGAATTACTTAATGAGATTGTGTGACAATGAGTCCTATGGCCCCTTATCCCATAGCTTGCGTCCAAAGACCCTTTCCCTTAGCATCACTTAATAATGTTTGAATTACTCTTCCAAACCAATAATGTGTATATGGATGCTATGAGGCTGACATTTTTGGGGACTTTCGGGCTTTCCATTTGCCATGTCACTCCTAGGACCTATGCTTGGGTTACGAAAAGGATAGAATATTAAAATAAAAGTCATAAACTCTAAACATAAGGAAAACAATATTTAAAAAGGATTGTTCTTGAAGCTTGGGAACTCACCAACAATCATAAAAATCTCAATGCAACTCTAGCCACAAAATGGAAGAGTAGTCTCATCGCGTGTCCCTACATGGTTCGATCTTGTGAAATGTACTAAGTGTGTAGGTATGTAATGAATCAAGGAACATCATAACATAATATTAATATGCACAATCATAATCAATAGAATAATGACACAATATATACGAGTAATGCATGTTTAAAACAATGAATAGGTGTATCATCAAAACCTTTCATAATCCTAGAATACATATGTAGGAATAAGATAATAAATGACAATAAGACCATGTAGAGTATTACATGATATCTTGATGTTCCCTCCAAACCTAGCGAAAAAGGAGTCTACTTTTCCAAGGTAGACTCAATCTTCACCCTATAGGCTCTATTCTAGCACGATGAGAATTAGATGTACATAAAAGAACTCACCTTTTAGACACTATCCTAGCACGATGAGTATTAGATGAACATAATATTATATGGATCCAATAGCTAGCCTTATAGGCATATAAGCATCAACCTACAGTGTAAATTAGTATGAGACTTAAGAATTTATATAAGGACCCTTGGATATAGTCCCCCTCACACAATCTCATTTGGTGCTAAGTCCCACAAAATACATAATCATACATATACATAACTTTCAGAATAATTTATACTTTATCACAATCAAACTTTCATAGCTTGTAATATAGTTATCACAACTTCATGTAAATATCTCATATCATAAAAATAATCCATCTACATAACTTTTATTTAGTGTGAGTATACTCTCCATCCTATAATCATTTCATCAATAGTAGGTTCTTAAGTCACCTTTATCATCATATCATAATAATCATCATAACATCATCATCATCATTAAAATATACTTTTCTTACTAAAAATCATATCTATGAAAATCATAGCTTGTATATGTATGATTTTCATGAAAATCATATGTGGGTTCATGAGTAATTTGGAAAACGTCATACAATTAGTTGAAAATCATGTCGGAATCATGCAATTGAAATCAATTTGGATCATTAACAAAGGAACCCACATCGATTCAACAAGCCCTAATCATCATATACTTGAAATAACTTTAATTCAAATGGAAATCATAGAAAACATGTAATTCTCCATAATTCATGGATAAATAGGCATAATAATTATGTAATAATCATAATCCATTCATTTGAAATGTCATCATAAAAACTCATAGATATTCATGCTCAAACTTTGAGAAAAAGAGAGAATTGAGTTGGGCTTTACGAATGCATCTTTTCCATAAATGAGTACCTAGATATCTCAAGTGGGAAGCACTTAATTTGAAGATAAAAATTCTTGAAATTCCTTAGCCAAACCATCAAACCCTAGCTTTAATGGAGAGAATCCTTAAAAAAAAAGAATTTTTGATAACTTTTGAATGAATTTTGAGAGTGAATGAGATAGAATAAAATAGGAATAGATCTTATAGAAATTAGGTCAATTAAGTTAGTTAGAAGTATAAAAATGAAATAGTTTAGGAGGTAAAAAGATTGACAATGACCAAAAAGCCTTTCACTCAAAATCTGTCAGATGCGTCCATGAAACCCTATTAACGGCCCGTAAACCATCCCAAGGGTCTTGCTTTGGCTAGTGGTTGGCACGATCGCAAAAAATGAGCTACTAGAAATTGCACTTTGAAACCACAAAACGCCATGTATGGTCCATAGTTCCATTTACAAAGCATAGAACCCTTTCTTACAATGCTTCCAGACAAAATATTTTTTTTCTCTTAGGTCCCATCCGCGACACAAATTATAGGACATATAAAGCATTATGACCTGTCTTATTCCTTATGGAGTGAATTCTAGTGACTAAATTTTTATCAACTTTCTAGACTCCATTTCATGAGGCCTTTCTACAACCCATGGTCCAATCCACTAGCCATAGATTGGCTTGTAAAATTAGTTCTGCTAAAAATTTCTTCAACTTTACAATTTTTATATTTTTCAACATGCATGGTGTTATAATATTTCCCCTTTTTGAAAATTGGCACATCCATTCCACACCTTGCTATGTATTTTTTCAGGTCATTCCACCAATATACTTTCTCAAATCTTTGTACATATTAGTGGATCCCGAATGAATATAATACTTAGAGTTATGAGCCCAATTAAGTATCTCTTCCCTTAAACCATCTACATTATGGATACAGAACCACCCTTGGTAATGAAGCATTCTATCTCCCCTTGTGAGAAGACCTCATCCTTTTTATCAGCCACAAACTTTTTCAATTCAACCAAAGTAAGATCTATGTTTTGCTATGCTTTATTTTACACATAGGGTTGTGAGTGAGACTATCAGACATAAAATAAATTTAAAGTATGCTGGAAGGTGATGTACGTGTTACGAAATGACCTGTGAAACATGATACGACCTGTAGGTGGTCTGTGGAATGAGATCTAGAAAAATAATAAAAATAGTTAAGTGTGGAAGGACTCTACAATCCAACCATAACCTATAGATGGTTACACGACCTGTAATAAGTGTCTATGTTTTTGCGTCAAGGAAAGTCATTTTCAGGATTTTTAGATGCGTTACCAGATGAAAGGGACCAATGGTTCGTGGATTGACATAAGGTCCATAAGTAGGATTTTGTAGGTTGAATCTGACAATCTTAATGAGGGTAATTTTATCTTTTTTGTCCTTTCTATCAAACTATGTCTTCTTAGAAATGTGAATTGGACCCTATATTAGCCTCAAAACCCTAAAGTACTCATTCAATCCCTCATTCTTTTAATTCCTAAAATTATCTAAGGAAAAATTCTCTCAAGAACAAGTTAGGGCAAAGGCTAGGGTTCCAAGGTTTCTTCTTCAAAGTATCAACTTTATTTCCCACAAGTTTTCCAAGGTATGTGAATTGATTTATGGGTACCCTTCCACACATAAAGTTCTTTTTTAAATGTTTTACTTTTTCTTTAAGTTTCTTAGATTAATATGTATACTTATAATGATTTTGATATTTGTGTTATTAAATGCTACTTATGATATCCTACAACTATTTTACTAAGTATATATGCATGTGTAAACTAGTGATGATGAGTCCATGAGGGGTCTCTATGTCGATATACGTTGGGTGTGTTTGATGTTCCTTAAGAAGTGAAATTTCCATATGACTTATGCGATTTAGGATTCTTCCATTTAAAAACCTAGCCCACATAGTTTTCAAGTAAAGTGTTATGCTATATGATGATGACTATGGAAGTTAAGTTTTAAGTAATGATTTGTCAACAATATAAGTATGTTGACAATTGCCACAAAAGATGTTCTAGAAGGGCCCCCAAGATGAAAGGACATTTCTCACTTCGTGGTTCTTAATGTTCGAGTTACTCCTATTATTGATACTTATGATTCTAAGTTATGTCTTAAAGAATTTCGTGAGATGACTTAGCACCGAGTGGGATTGAGGTTGGGTTTCATTCTGTTAGTTGAGGCATAACCCACTAAAGTTAAATCCCAATGTCCCTAACTATGTGCCACCATGGGAGCCCTTGTAGTCTAGGATAGGCTAGTGGATCCACGTAGGCCATTTATATTAATATGATGAATGCAAAGTTGATACAGTTCCACCCAATAGTAGTCTCCCTGTGCCAATGTAGGGGGTTATGTTAGATTTCATATTGTAGATCACATGATCTTAAATGTCAGTTAAGGTCTACTCTCATAATTTTATGAATCTATGATATGTTTTCATTACATGTTATTTCTCATGCATAGATACTTATTACGTATTGAGCGATATTTCTTGTGCATGCTTAAGCTCACTTTACATATCTCTTATCTCTTACATAATTATATGTTAGATTTATGAATGATGGTAATACAATTTCATATATGCATTGCATCTCACATACTTAGTATATTCTAATGTAGTAACATATAATATGCCTATATGATTTAACTATGTAGGGATACACACTACTACACCGGCTCGTGGCTAGTACTCAACATCCAAGACTAGCTTTGTTATTTGTGTTGAGCCCTTAGTTCAGGACTCTTCCAATTTTCATTATATCATGTATATTAGTTTTATTTTGAGATGATGTACTTGTAGCCTTTTTGAGGCATGTACTTTCTATGTTGAACTATTATAAATTTCTTTCTATTTGATGGAGACTGACCGTTACCGGTTCCATACATAGATATAGTAGTAAATATGCTTATGGACAAAATGATTGTTAGCTATTTTCACTACTTTTTAATGTTGGTTCACTGCTTAAATGACAATTAGTCCCTTTCCCTTACTTTTCCTCTAATAGCTTTCATTAAATGCCAATGAATGCTTAAGATGCTTTGGACGGCTAAGGTGAGGTGCCTTCGGGTATCTCACTTGCATGTGATGGCTAGGACCCTAGGTCGGGTTATTATAAATTTCATATCAAAGAATGAGGTTTTGAAATGTTCCTCAGAAGTCCATGCATAACTCATAATATAAAGTCTTATTTAAGGTTGTGAAGCACACAGCTATCTTGAGTGAGAGGCTATAAGACGGATTAGGAAAGTCTTCCTTTCTTTCTTATTCATGTCGTCCCTTAGAGTTGAATAAGGTTTTCCGCTAACAAATTATGTATCACGACCCAAGCCTAGGGCTTATACATCACATGGTGAACAGGAACCCAAAGGGACCCCAAACAAGCCTCTTAGTAAATCATTTACATATCCTTGGTCGCAGAAACAAAATAAGCAACACAAGAGATATAAATAAGGGAAGTGGGACTAAGTAAAGTCTTGATATTTATAAAAGTATGAAAGAGTCAAGCTCATAGCATATGTACATCAATTATCGAACAACACCTCTAACATAAAATAGAGCAGGGGCCGAGACACTTTCTGGGCTCACCCTTATAGTAACAAGTGTCCAACATAAAAAAATATCAAATAACAAGAGCAACATAGATAATGTCCTCGTACTTGAGGACTCACCAAAGCTTATCTTTCAAAGTACCAATCTAGCCATGTGGAGGATGATCAAGAGGTGCTCTAACCCCTACATGGTAATATAATGTAGGCATAAAGTATGCGTTAGTATATTTGAATGTACTAAGTATATATGATGCAATGCAATAAGACATAAGCCAATATAGACAAAGTGCATAGTCATAAGTAATGGATAAGTGTAATATCAATATGGCTTGCATGATCAATGGTTGAAGTAAAACATGCTTGTAAATCATATAACTTGCAAGGTACATATCGCATGTGTTAAAAAAGATACCATAACCAATATAGACAGGGCGAGCTACTGCTTGGAATCCAAGGTATGTTACTCCCTTGTAAGGTGATTGAAGTATGTCACCCCTCAACAAAGTGATTCAGCATGTCACCCCCAATAAGGTGATTGAGGTATGTCACCCCTCAACATGGTGATTGGGCATGTCACCCCTAATAAGGTGATCGAGGTACGTCACCACTCAACAAGGTAATTAGGCTTGTCACCCCCAACAAGATGATCGAGGTACTTTACCATTCAACAAGGTGATTTGGCATGTCACCCCCAATAAGGATATTGAGGCATGTCACCCCCTCAACAAGGTGATTGAGCATGTCACCCTTAACAAGTTGTGGTCTACTTGTAACATTATAGATACTTTTCATGAATTCAATGTATACATACAATCCCTTAATCATCATGAAGTCACTTGACTTATAAACCATGTAATAGCTCATCAATATATTGAGAATCATTGTCAAGACATTTTATCCAACACTTGTTGGGTGCATAATGCTTGTTAAAAATCATACAATGCAAAAGTGAAATAATATTAGAAAACCCAATGCAAACAACTCACCAACATATAGTAAAACCCTAATGTAGGGTGCCTTAAAATCTATCATCAAACCTCATAATAGATCATAGTTTCATAGCTTAAAAAACATGTATAGTCTCAATAGACAAAACCAATTCATGGTATAATCTTGGAAATAGATAAATATACATAATCAATCAACATTTCATAAAATTCCAACATAATTTATAATCATAATCCATAATAAGAGATACCCATAGATGATACAACTTGAAAACATGCTATTTTCATAAAAAAGAAAGATTGGGCTCCACGGGTTGAAAGATCCCAATAGATGAAACCCACATACCTCAAACTTGGGTTTTCTTGAGAAGAGCTTGAAGAGAACTTAGAGCTTGAAGAGAATCCTTGAGTTCCGAAGTTAAGCTTGAAATCCTTGAAATTTGACTAAGGTATTTGATTAAGTGTTAGAGAGGTTTTTAAGAGGGTTTTGAGTGATATAGAGTTGAAAATTGCCTATGTATGGGCATTTTTATGCATAAGTGGGCATGAGACTATGACCCCAATACCCTTAGCCGACACAGGAAAATTAAGGAAAAGTCAACACTGGACTGCGTCTGGTCTATGATGCGGACCCAATGCAAAAGCAGAATTTGTAATGCTCCGCACTCCAAGCGCATTGCGGCCTGGGCGCAGACAGATACTGTTTTGCAAAAATTAGTGAAAATTAATTTTCGATATGGGTTGTCTAAAATTTAGGTCATACCCATTTCTCAGTCAATGTTGTCCCCTGATTGAGAATATAAAGTTGGATTTTTGATATTACGTACATATTTTGAGATATATAGAAATTACGAATATGAGCTTTTTTGAAGAATAATATTGAACGTTTTGATTACTCCCCCTTGGGAACCTTCATTACCGAATGTCAAAGAAATGTGTATAAGAGAATTAGCCATAAAGATTTCAGCCAAACATGAATGCAACAAACACAATGAAACAACATTTCCAAAAAGTTTCAATATGAGTGTAAATTACCATAAAATTGTTACCATGGACATGAATGCATGCAAAATAACATAAGTGCCCAAATTTAGGACTTGAAATCATATAGAGGACTTAAATTAGTACCTTCAGCTTTAGTAGAGTGGAAGACATATGTATATCACTTTCTCATGTCCGCCTCGGCTTCCTAGGTGGCACTTTCAACTTGTTGGTTCCTCCAAAGGACCCTGATGGAAGCTACATATTTGTTTCTCAACCTCTTCACTTGTCCATACAAAACCTCCATCGGGACTTTCTCATAGGTCAATTTATTCTATACAACACTGATAATATCCAAGGGAACCATGCCACTTGGGTTACCCATACACTTTCTCAACATAGATAAATGGAAGATCAAATGAAAACTCCAACTCGTATGCAACCTTACCCACTCTCCTCAAAACACTACAAACCTTGGGCTCAGTTTCCACTTTTTGCCAAACCAAACCACACCCTTCATGGGCGAGACTTTCAAGCAAACTCAATTACCAACCTAAAACTTAAGATCTCTCCTCCTCACGTCGGAGTAAGACTTTTGTTTACTTTGGGATGTTTTCAATATCTCCCTTATCAACCTCACCTTCTCCAAGGCTTCCACGGCCAAAATTGGACCTAGCAAAGTCATTTCACCACTTCAAACCACCCAACTAGAGATCTACAACACCTACCATAAAGAGCTTCAACAGGAGGCATACCTGTAACACCCCACATTTTACATGTACTAATGCTATATAAATAAATCATGTTAAGCTTTGGTCAAATTAGCATCAATTCTTGAAAGTGCTTGAATCTTGTCTTAACGGGCAATATGTGAGTCTACATGCTTAAGAGGGTTGAGGGTGTATGTGTTTGTGTTAAATTGAGGATATATTAGCCTTATGCTAAGTAAAATTATTGAGGTCATTTTATGACTTAATAATCTAGTAGG